>JACXGJ010006570.1:0-33900 GCA_016801105.1 Esox niger | reverse complement strand
GAAAATGCCAGAGAGCATCGTGGGCCAGATTACTTTTTTAACAAACATGCCAAACAGACACACAACAGAGCCAACACTGTTAACCTGCATATTAGTGTTTTTGCCTACAAAATAAAAGTGCAAGAAAGTTTTTGCAACAATGCTTTATTTGGAGTTTAATTGAGAGATATGACTTTGAAAACTTCGGAAGTGCATTCAACTGTTATAAACACCATTCATTTAATGTGTTTATAACAGAACTACCTTCAAAGTCCACAGCCATCACTGAGATCCCTCCATGTCATGTTTTGTCACCTCAACCCGTTGAAGCTCTACTAGGTGCAGATTCCAACCTTAACAATGGGGAGCACCCAAAACCTAATCACACGTCATCCTACAAACTAGCCAGTTAGTCAAATCTGATTAGCAGATTTGTATTGTTTTCAATGTACGGCAAATGGCACTGACTAACCAACTGCTCTGGTAGCTGACACGCCATGCAGAAACAGTTTTGAGACCAGGTTAAGACCGCAAATCATAAAAATTTTACATTTAAACATTTTATTTGAACGCAAACCGTCTGACTTTTGAATACATTCTCAAGACGTGTTAGATAGCAACAGTTTCAGACAGAGTATCAAAAACTTTAACAACTCTACGATCTGCTTCTTCATTCAAGAGGCATTCTAAGTGAAGCTCAGGACAGACACTCTCTCTTCAGATATTCTTACATTTGATATAAGACTCTCAATGATATAGACGTGAAACATGAAAATGAAATTAACGCAGAGGACATTGAAGTGGTAGTTGGGTATTGAAAAACCCATCATTTACACAGACTATAGTTAGATAGTTTTGGAAAGACATTGCAATTATAACCTGGTCTCAGAGCTGTAGAACCAGACTGAAGACACAGACGGCATCCCAAATGGCACGCTATTCTATTTGAAGTTCATTAACTTCCAGTACATGAATTAGTCCACTATAGGGAATGGGGTGCCATTTGGGATATGCACCCAACCAAATGGTCACGTGGAGAAGCAGATAATATGGTGTGTATGATCTACAGAGGAACAGCGTGGCAGGATGTCCTTGCACCAACCTCGTTCTTCTTGAATTAAGGGGAGTATAGCATTTCAGATTCAGACAGGAGGCAGTTTGCACCAGGGGGAGTGGAAGAAGAGAGAAGACAAAGAGAGAGACACATTACACTCCCAGAAGTCATTACAGACTATACAAAGAGAAGGCACAGAAAAAGAGAGGAGAAACAGACCATGAGAAAGAGAGACAGGCAAACAGACAAAATGAGTGAGTTAAGGCCTTTTCAAACTGCAGTGTTCAAAGCCCTGGGCTACCTTAGCCCCTTGATAAGACTGGCTCTGTGTTACCATAGCCTGTATTCACTCTAGCATTTGTTAGCCCTGGGCTAACGGACATATCAGACATAAATAAAATGTTACATTCTATGATAAGCTACAAATGTTACGTTCTCTCTGGGGTGCGAATAATGTTAAGGTACATCACTGACACGCAATCAGTGTCATGCAACCATGATTCAAATCACGACTTCATGACATCAATTGATCAAAATTGTTAAAACCACACAAAGAAAGAGAAATATATTAGTCAACCATTCATTCAACATTTGCAAGATTTATGTCGTAAGCAAGCTGCTATAACTACTGGGCAAAGATTTAGCAGGTATAATGAAACAACAAAAGTTTGCAGATTGAAAAGACCGAAAAAGAAATAAATTGTATCTGTTGGTAACGGCGCATGCAAATTTAGTGAAAGGGCAGGTCTTGTGATTGGACAATAAACATTCAATGGTTTTGTTCTTGACCATGTTTCACATAAGTAAACAAAGTCAGTGCTATCCCTGCTCCTGAGCAGGGCCAGCTAGCTGTAGGCTAAGGGTAGTGCTAGCCCACTTCCAAATATGCAAGCCCTCGGCTGAGGTGCAGTGTGAAAACGCTTCTAGAGACAGACCGTATAGGAGAGAGATTGAGACACACATAGACAGTGAAAAAAGAAAGAGAGAAAGAATGAGGGTGAGGCGAAAAAGACAGACAGAATAGAATAAGCTGACAAACATGAAACAGGAACTTCTTGGAGAAAACAATTGGTCTTGGAAGATGAAAATGACCCCCCCCCCCCCAAGGCCTTTTTGTCTCTCTTTTGTCACACTTTTTGTCATTTCGTTAACAGCAACAAATTGATGATAGACAAGATAATGGTAACAACAGTGAATAATAGTAAATCTGAAGACAGAAAACAACAAAGTAGCCATTGTAGAAGATTATGATGCGTAAAATATACCAGGAGACATGCAAGGTTGTGTGGAGTGAGAAGGGAGAGGATGGATGCAAAAGAGGTCACTGGATCCTAGACCACAATGGATGCAGTCCCTGGTACAATCTGACCCAGCCAAGTGGACATCAAATCGGTCATGATTTATTAATGTCTAGAAGCAGGAGTTTAAACAAGACTATACACTTATCAAAGAGTTGGAAGCAAAATTATACACCTCAGGAACACATTAAAATAGACTTACGAAATTGAAGACACCATTACCATGTCAAAAATTGCGTTCAACTTTAAGCTTAAAAACTGTAAGCTCTCTTCAGAAACAAAAAATCTAAACAAATAACAGCACTCCCTAGTGGACCAAAGTCATTTTTTTCTATAAATGCCTTATAAAAATAATGCCTTACTATAAAAATATAAATCAGATTAAAATGTCAGCAGTTAAGAGAAGGTTAAGTTTATTAGTCTCTCACCCCTCTCTGTCAGAGTCATACATCTCCAGCTGACAGAAGGCCATTACCTCAAAAACAAACAATAATCCACTAGAGGATCTAGGTCTTGTTATAAATGAAAAAATACATAGTAACAGACTGGTATAAAAAAGATATCTGTTATATTTTCTATTTTGGGAGCATGATTATAAGATGTTGGGGAATTTCTAGTGAGAACCACTGTCCCACTGCATCTTTGAAAGAACACCTAAGTGAAAAGCTCAAACCCACACAGCATTTTGGTATATTTCTTACATGCAAATTAAGTGTAATATTGTATTGCAAACCTAACCTATTTTAAAGGCGTCTTTAAGCCTGTATTAATTAAAGTGAGGTGTTCACTTTTCTTTCAAACTAGATTTATTTAAAACAAAAAATGACTCATTTAGCACACTGCTGTAATAGATCAACATTTTATATGAAGCATTTTTGGACAGGTTATAACAAGTTATGCCAGCTGTAATTATTGTGACATGGTTACAGTGTCATAACCTGTTATGGGGTTCTGCTTCATATAAGGTGTTAGCATTTTCTATAACAGGCCAACTATGAGATTATCCTGATCTGGACAGAAGGTTGTTCTGCAAAATGACATTTAGAAGTTCTATCATATTTAGATTGTAACTAGGTTGTATACATTTTGTGTTGGTAGTTGCTCTCAGCCATAGTTGGTCTCATGAACCAAACGTTGAGGTTGATAAACATACAATCATTATAGTTCGATTTTATCTGTAGGATTGTATTAAGCACACACACACACACACACACACACACACACACACACACACACAAACAATACCATAGATGTAGGCTAGCTTAGCTGCGGGTTAAAGAGGAGATTCTCAATCTTTCCTTCACATTAATTGGAATTTTTGTGTTTAGCGCCGATCTTATCACTGCATCTATAGCATTTTGTCAACTTAGGGAGAAGGCATGTTTCATAATGAAATCAGTCACACCTGACTCATCCTTTGGTATAATGCTATCCCCCACAGTTACTTGCGCACAGAAAAAAAATTAGTATCTGGGTGAGAAGGGCCCCAGTCAGAGAGGCCACGAAGAAGCCTATGGCAACTCAAAATGATTTACAGTCTTCCACAGCAGAGCTGGGAGACCCTGTGCAACAACAGCTCAGGTGCTTCACAAAGTGAATGGCAAAGAAAATAACTTCACATCTTCACAGATGGAAGAAGATTGTATGGTCTGATAGAGATTTCTGGCTTCAACACTAAGCTCTATTTGGTGACAGCAAACAAACAACAAAAAACTACAACAAACAAAAAGGTCAATCCTTCCTAAAACCCTGGACCTCATTCCAATTGTATTGAAACTGTTGAAAATTCAACTTGACAGAACATGATGTATTGTGCAAAGAATGGGCAAAAAATGCTTCTAGAGACTTATTCATATGGATTCATGGCAGTCATTGCTGGCCATGATGTCACAATTTGTGTAGGAGATTGTCAGGCACATGAATGGATTTAGTATTATGTGCAGTGTAATATGGCAGAAAGATCAAATAAAAGTGAAAAAGTAAACATTTAACTTGTTTTGGGAATTCATGGCTTTTAAAGCATTAAATAATCTGTTTTTGGGGGGTGTTTTTGAGACCCTAACACTATCCAGCTGTGATGGGTGACTTGTCCGTTGTCTCTGCAACAGTCAGTGTCGAGTTACGCAGGGGCATCTTGAGCTGAACGGACGTGGAGATGGAGTGGGGGTCCGGATCTAAAGTGTCCTTTCCTTTTGTCCGAAAGAAAATCAATGCCTTTCCACATGGGTTTAAAGAATGGAAACCTTCTGGAAGCTTTTTACCTATAATAGTCACAACCTCCGTTTTGCCGGAATCACCTAAATGCATTGAACTTGTGGGACACAGAAAATGCATTGAATGAAAAACAATGAATTATTGATTGTGAATAGTGACACAGATATAATATAATTTTGACAGGCAGCCTGTTAAATTATTCCTTATATTTTCTTTCATTTCCAAAGTAGACTTGTGAGAGGTGTTTGAACTCTGCACCCATCCCATAGAGAATAACTGGACTACAGTGATAGATTATGACCACAGTGTGAAAAGGGTTGGGGAGCCGAATCTTAATGCTTTGCTCATTGAACCGTGCTCTTCCAGTGACCTCCTAACACTTGGCAGGGCATGATACCATGGTAGCAGCGTGGGCAGTATATCTTCTGCCCACCGGAAAAGCGGGAGTTGGGGAGAAGCTTATGCCTATACGAGTTGGGAAAGGCAGTGCGTTACGCTTACGGTAGTAGCAAGGACAAGAGGCTGACATTAGTAAAGGGAAAGCAGGTAAAGGGAATACCGCTTTCGGCAGTATACATGCTTCTGTTAACTTGTATATTGTAGGACATGTCAATAATACTTTGAGGCGCTTGAGTGCAGAATGTTAAAGCTTCACAGTGGGAGTGCTGACTTTGGATCAGTTGTCCTGTAAACGTGAACACACGGAACCTGATCCCCAATTAACACTTCGACTCCTGAGACGCTCTGTAACTCAGACCAGTGAATGATAGGGTTGGTGGTCGGGGTAGTAGTGCAGTAAGCAAGCTGCTCCCACTCACTAGGCTGGGGCTTGAGTTTATCCTCAGGGGCCTGTGGTGCAATAGAGGAGCAGGCAGAGTCTGAGCTACTGATGCTGCTGCCACTGCCTGAAACAGAGAGGAGACACTCCACAGGGATGGGCCAAACACAGGGAGATAGATAGGGGGATGGAGACAGTGGGAAGAGAGAGAATTGGATGCATGGACACAAATCAAGACCTGGAGAAAGCAACCTGCCTGCAAGACAATCCTAAGATCTTTATGTAACTAGCTACAGTAAGCAGTGCAGACACACACACACACGCACGCACGCACACACATAAAGCAGTACCACTTCGCTAAACATCTTATTTAAAGCTAAAGGTATGAAGGCTACAGCTGTTTCAAGAACAGGCCACATGACCCTTAAAAACTCTCTAGTTCTACCATACCACTGTGTATTGAGTTTTGGGAGATCCAAATAAATGCAGTAATACCTTGAGAATAACGTGTGATTTCTCATTTCATAGACTTCAAAGTAAGAGCTAGCAGAAAGTAGAAACGCTGTTCTGAAAGGGTTTCTGTAGCTAGCAAATATATACAATTAGCATTCCTGCATCCCCTAATTCGATTTCAGAATGAAGCTGACCTACAATGGGGATGATTTCACCCCCATCCCCCCATGGCATTCAAAGCTCTGCTCAGTCCCTGCACCGCAAATGGTGGAACAAGAGTCCCCTAGAAGCTAGTACAGCAGAGTTCCTGCTCTTTTTCAGTAAAACATTCTTCAAATGTAAGACATTTTTATTCTCCAAATGTTTGGATTTAAAATCGGGGGACCATATATAGTCTTGTCAAAATAATGAAACCCGTATGTACAGAATAATGTTTCTCTCTTATTGCAATCAGAGCTGCACTCTGCTGCTAATTTGTAGGGCACCGCTTGAAAAACAGAATACTTTAATGAAATAAACAAAAATTACCAAGCTGAATGCAGTTTACCATCGCGCAGAGTTTACTATCAAACGAGCATCAGAGCAGATCAACATCATCCAGCACCCAATGTTCAGTGACAAGCTATTAGAGTGAGGTCAGAGAAATGTAACTGGCTTTGTCTGTGCTGTCAGTAAGTGGCTGTTACATAGACCTAAAGAAGGTAGCCATCGAAGCTTTCTGTGCCTATAACCTACTACAGAGCTGTCAAACGCTCTGCTGCACCCCTGGACTAAACATCCTACCTGATAAAACTGACATCATTTACAAGGTATTTGTTGAGACGTTTCCAATAATCGGCGTAAAACTCAGATTGGAAAAGGCAAAAGGATTGTTGTCATAAAAATACCTGCGATCTGGCACAGGGATAACTGTGTTCAGGGAATGATGTAATAATTCCAACAGTTTAGTTCATAGTATAGTTTGATGATGATTATTGCTATTTAACAGAAGCCAAGCATCAATCCGTTTTTTATCCATTATAACCTGGTCATGAAGAACAGGTGACAACACCATCATACCTTTGCTTTTTAACACCAGGGATTTTGTGACAAAAAACTGTAGTTGGAAAACATAAGGGGAAGACATCAAACTTTAGAAAATAAGTTAGAGTAAAAGCCAATAGGATAGAATCCTAGCATCTGAAGTTTTCAAAATGTATTATTATGCTAGATTGTTTCAGGAAAGAAGATCATATCTATTATTAAATACAGAAGAGATTTTGGAAGCATCTCAAATTGGGTTTTGAAATAGTTTTTTGTTATTCTTAATTAGTGATGTGGAAGAAACTTTGGCAAAGATTCTGATGAATTCTTTATTACAGGTCTGGCAATTTATTGAAAGGATGTAACACCTTCTCATGTGAAAAAAAAAAAAATTCCTGTTTTGGTGAAGGCTTGGAAAAAACTTTTGGGCCTCCTCCAAAAACGTTGTATGATTTTAAAACTGGGTTGAAATCTACAGACTGACATGGCCATTTCATATCATGAAACATCTGCAAGAGGAGCAGTCTTCATCAGTGACGATACTGCCAAACATGCCCCAGTAGTAACCTTCTGTCACAGTAATATCGCTGCTTCTAGCCAGGGTAGACAAAATAGTGTAACGGTCAATTCTACATGACCTTCTTCCATAAAGGACCGTTGTGGTGTTGGCAATGTCTCATGCGGAAGCACCTGCTTTCAGTTACTTACCGTTCATCATTTAGTCAAGAGCTGCGTTTTTCATCATTTGGGCCTGTATTTTGGACCTGTATGTAACTTGTCTCTGAACACGTACACTAGGTACTTTTAGTCAGACTGCGTTCAAAAGGGGATGCTGACTCATTCTTGCCTTCTGATCATGAGGGTAGCCACAGTAACAATCACATAAACTATCTGTGCTGGGGTTAACAGGTTTAAACTTTGGCTGACAAAGCTTTGATGATAGCAAAAGAAAAAACTGCAAACATGAGTGAGCAAAATGAGCTTATCTTGCATTCAGGTACTTTACACATTCTGTCTAAAGTGCAGAGAACAGTTGCAAGAAGCCCACCTCTAGTCTTCTCAAGACGTTAAGTTAAAATGCATCAGCAGACACGGGCACACACACAGACAGACAGACACGGACAGACAGACACGGACAGACAGACACGGACAGACAGACACAGACAGACAGACAGACACAGACACGGACAGACAGACACAGACAGACAGACACAGACAGACAGACACGGACAGACAGACACGGACAGACAGACACGGACAGACAGACACGGACAGACAGACACGGACAGACAGACACAGACAGACAGACACGGACAGACAGACACAGACAGACAGACACAGACAGACAGACACAGACAGACACAGACAGACACAGACAGACACAGACAGACACAGACAGACACAGACAGACACAGACAGACAGACACGTTGGGATAAAGGAAGGAGGAAGCTCCTTACCTCTCCGTCTCCTGGGTCCCTCTCCTCCTTCCCGTCCCTCATCATCTCCTTCATCCATCTCTTCTGATCCGCTTCCCTCCGACCCGGAGATCTCCTCTCCTGGAAACAGAATGGAGAGAATCATCAGAATTTGTCAGGTACATCTTCGTGAAAAGATGTTGACACCTTACCAGTACAGAATATCGACAGAAAAGGAGAGAACAGTTCAGTTGCAAGTTATTTTAACCCTTCAAACTCACTGGAACCCAACTAAACTTCAGGCAAAAGTTCATAACACTTGTAAAAATTCAATACCGACAAAACTATTTGCCCCACTGTAAATTACGGAGGAGAACCAATTTTCCAGATCAGCCTACTGTTTAATAATTATGATTAGAACTTGAGCAAGACACTCAGTCTCATTCCCGCCAGGTGTGGCCCTCACTGGAAGCACAGACCTCCAATGGCAATGCAAAGCATTCACTGCTTTCTACATGCCATTGGAAGCAGTGTATTCTACATTACCAGGTGGTCTTGAAAACATCCTGAGTGCCTTTCCATATTTGTAGAAAATCTGTCACACAGAAATGTTTTTCAAAAAGTCGTCTTTTCAATCTTTTTCTCACATACATCTGAATACTTCAATTACTGAATGCAATGAAGTAAGAAGGCACAGTGTAAAATTTGCAGTAATTATTCAAGTTAAAGCAGGCATCCATGTATATTCAGTCTATAACACAACAAAATGTACAGAAAGTCAAAGTGTCTGAATATTTTCACACTGCCTTTTTTTATCTAGTCACCACAATGGGCACTTTTCATGAAATTGAGCAAGAGTGAAGTAAAAGAGTGAATGTTGTTTCCCTGGCTGGATTCAATACAGGGTGTCCTGTGGCAGACTGTGTGTTTAACCACTAAGGTTTTAGCCCATCTTGTAGCCAGAATGTTGCCCGAAACTTGTACTTCCTGAAACTAGTTCCGTACATTATCTATTAACATCCAAACTAACAACAGCAACGCTACATTAAATGTGTTAAATTAGAAAGACTTCACTGTAGCTGGCTAGCTAATAGCGATACAGGACCTATACTGAAAACAATTACTACAATTACTACATAGCTGATTATTTCCTTTAAAAAACAGTGACAGTTGAATAGCCAACCACGATCCTATGTGAACCACACTATGTACAATGAAATTGTCCTTGAAGGTGCAGTTTGTCCACCGTAAACAGTTTTACTAACCAACAACAGGATCGCAACACTAAAATCAACATGTTTAATTAGAAAGAGATTACTGTAAATACAAAACATATTATATACATATTGCCCCCAGGCACGGCAAGGTAGTTGGAGAGAGGGAAAGAGTTTATGGATTTCAAACCTGAAATTTTCAAACCAATTTCAAACCTGCACAGTCTAGTGGAATATTGGGGTAATCAAGTCTCAAACAAACAAAAAAAGCCACCTCAATGACAATGTCAACAAGATCTTTAGAAGGTTTACATGAAAGAAGCCCTTACTAAGCCCAACCTACAAAGTGCATTGCCTGTACTTTGCCAAGCCTTATTGGAACTACAATTGGAATTGAGTGTTGTGGGCAGAAGATCAAAACTGAACATTTGACCATGTACACCACTGGCATGTTTGGCATCGGAAGGGAACTGCATACAAGGACAAGCACCTGATACCCACAGTCAAATACAGTGGTGAATCATAGATATTTTTGGGCGGTTTTGCTACTAGAGGTTCAGGGGCTTTTGTTAAGATAGATGGCATACTAAATTCCACTAAGCGCCAGGAAATTTCAGCCCAAAACCATTTAAAAGATACATTTAAAAAAGAAAAAATAAGATTTGCTTTGTAATGAGCTAAAACATTTCTTTTTACCTTCTTCCAGTTTCTTCTTGAGCTCTTCGATCTCCTTCTGGAATTGCCGTAAGAGAGCATCCTTGGGGTCTTCATTGATTCTGGCTTTGTTCTTAATGTTTTTGGCCCGGTTAGCATAGCGCAATGTGCTGATGGTCTCATCGTAGTTGTAGTCTGCCGGGCCAATGTTTGCACACTGACAGAATAACAGATGGGGACATGAGTTCAACGGGTGTATGAGAACATAGTCAATCTAATAACAGAGCAAGATCAGCCATTTTATATTAATGAACTGAGAGCTTGGTAGAGGGGGGAAGAATCACTAGCATAATTTATTGAAAACATATCAAATGGAAATAAAAAAATATAGAAATATGCAATGTTAAAAAAGAGGATATTTCGGAAAAAAACTAACATTAGTCAGATTCATTTTTATAGTTTACATTAATAGTTTCTACATTAATAGTTTCTCCTCTTTCAGTTGTTTTTTCGCATTGTAATATAAAAAAATATATATTTCATGTACAAAGGTCATTTGCTGTCACTTGACATTACTTGAAGCAAGGCTCACCCCGTTGTCTTGGCTTTTCAAGTTACATTTTGAACAGGTCGGATCAGCTCAACCTCAAAAATGTATTTTTATTTTCATGAATTGTTCAAACGTCAATGGGAATCCTACTTGATAATCCAATTCAGTATTTGGGTCTGTTTCATGACTTGCCTGTGTGGCGGCAAGTGTGGGACACTCGTCCACTCACTCATCCTGCCTCACAAAGAAGAAGCATCTGTGACAACCACCGTCTGAAAATATATTTTAAAAGTGCAGGCTACCAAGAGGACAATTAACCATTGCGCAAGTTTGAGTTGTGGGCTAGGGTGGCAAGATGGAAGCCATTTCAAACAAAAAAAGTATATCTAAGATTGTATTTTGCAAGAAGATACACTACATCTTCCTAAACCATGTGGGAAAATGTGTGCTATGGTCAGCACAGAAGAGCTGGATTAAATAGCAAACTCCAGGTGTGGATTGATACAGTTAACCAAACAGACTCCTCTAGACCAAGCAAAATGTGTTTTTCACAAGGTATTATTTGTGGGGTTTGCAGACTTATGCAACCCATACAATCTTTTTTCATTAATATATAACTGGTTACATGAACCTAAAGGTGAAAAAAGGACTGACAGGATTGTTGCATCATTTTTGCATTTTCAACAAGGGTTTGTAGTTTGATTGTAGATCATTTTCAACATTAGAGTTGAAAATAAATAATAAACAAAGTAGAACTGGCCTGCCGGTTCAATACTACGGCTTGCAGCTAATTTGCCAGAAGCAACACGAGTGATGAAAAGAAAGGAAATCAAAGTAAAAAACCCAACTCGACTATTGCACTAGGAGTGGCAGATATCCCGATAGACTAACTAGAATAGTTACCATCATGGTCTTGGAATTTCCCCCAAGAGAGTCCTGCAGCAGGCGGGTGAGTTTAGAGTTCCTGTATGGGACGTGGGTGCTTTTCCCATCAACCAGAGCTGAGATGACATTACCCAGCGTGGAAAGAGACAAGTTAATCTTAGTGGCCTCTTTCAGCCGCTGGCCTGTAGCTCCAGTCTTCCCCTGCCGCTCAGAACCCTGCGAGGAAGGAGGGGCATTGAACAGTATGGTGGAGGGGTTAACTGGTGGATCACTTAATGGACGTTACCCGTCATACCCACAGACCTTTGACTATGTTGCATGTATCATGGAACAAACATACTGATATCGAACATATAGTGAAATGCAGAGACAAAAATAACAGATGGGCCGTTTCCTGCTTGTGCACATAACTACATTAACTGACTTCCGTAAAACAAATTCACTCTAAATAGGTCTTAAGAAATCCCTACTTAGAATGACCTAGAAAAGACATCACTAAAACGGTTACTTATCACACAAAAAAATGTATAGATTTTCCCACAAGCTATCAACAATTTGTTTATTCCATTAATTTATCAAATTGTCTCTCTTGGAGAAGACATATAAAATGTTTTGATTTCATTATTATAGTTATAAATGTGCAACTTCATTACCGCCAGATCCACCAGGTGGAGTTTTCCCATGCGCACATGTTGGTTTCCGTCCACTCCCTTTTCACTACACTCAATGGTAATGGTAAAGATGGCGTGGGAGCGAGAGCTGTGCTCGTTCATATTGGTTGCACCAACCGAGCCTGTTGCAGATGACAAAACAACAGATTCAGCACGCGGTGGTGGGATCTCAGTAGGCCGGCAGACATTGTGTGCTCACTCATTTTAATGCTAATAAGAATTACAAGGTTGTCCCTAGTGGATCCTTACGGTTCTTGTGTCCCATTGTCATAATCCTGTCCATGTCATCAGCATTGTTTACCACATAACCAGAAAGGTCCTTGATGTAAACACCCACGTCTGGCCTCTCCTTGACCTGGAAGTCACACGAACACACACAGATTTTTTTGTATTTCAAATGGCTTGTTGTGGTTTGATACTGACTATTTGGTTTCAGTTAGTCTCTTAAGCATACAATCCCTGAACTTCCTGTCATGTACAAAAGAGTAATTAAATATGAGCATTGGATTATTAATCAGCTCGAGGAAAACAGAGAACAGCATTCTGACAGCAATCCTTCAATCACATCAAATATGCAAAACCTGGTACACCACAGGTGCTGGTCATATAATTAGAATATCATCAAAAATTTGATTTATTTCAGTTATTCCATTCAAAAAGTGAAACTTGCATAATGTATACAGTCATTCCACACAGACTGATATATTTCAAGTGTTCATTCCATTTAATTTTGATGATTATAACTGACAACTAATGAAAACCCCAAAATCAGTATCTCAGAAAATTTGAATAGTACTTAAGACCAATACAAAAAATTATTTTTAGAAATGTTGGCCAACTGAAAAGTATGAACATGAAAAGTATGAGCATGTACAGCACTCAATACTTAGTTGGGGCCCCTTTTGCCTAAATTACTGCAGCAATGCGGCGTGGCATGGAGTCGATCAGTCTGTGGCACTGCTCAGGTGTTATGAGAGCCCATGTTGCTCTGATAGTGGCCTTCAGCTCTTTTGCATTGTTGGGTCTGGAGTATCGCATCTTCCTCTTCACAATGCCCCATAGATTTTCTATAGGGTTAAGGTCAGGCGAGTTTGCTGGCCAATTAAGAATACGGATTCCATGGTCCTTAAAGCAGGTACAGGTAGCTTTGGCACTGTGTGCAGGTGCCAAGTCCTGTTGGAAAATTAAATCTGCATCTCCATAAAGTTGGTCAGCAGCAGGAAGCATGACGTGCTCTAAAACTTCCTGGTAGACTGATGCGTTGACATTGGACCTCAGAAAACACAGTGTACCAACACCAGCAGATGACATGGCACCCCAAACCATCACTGACTGTAAAGTGTAAAGTGGAAACTTTACACTGGACTTCAAGCAACGTGGATTCTGTGCCTCTCAACTCTTCCTCCAGACTCTGGGACCTTGCAAAATTTACTTTCATCAGAGAACATAACTTTGGACCACTCAGCAGCAGTCCAGCCCTTTTTGTACTTAGCCCAGACGAGACGCTTCTGACGCTGTGTCTTGTACAAGAGTGGCTTGACACAAGGAATGAAACAGCTGAAACCCATGTCTTGCATACGTCTGTGCGTGGTGGTTCTTGAAGCACTTACTCCAGCTGCAGTCCACTCTGTGAATCTCCCCCACATTTTTGAATGGGTTTTGTTACACAATCCTCTCCAGGATGCGGTTATCCCTAATGCTAGTACACTTTTTTCTACCACATCTTTTCCTTCCCTTCGCCTCTCTATTAATGTGCTGGGACACAGAGCTCTGTGAACAGCCGGCCTCTTTAGCAATGACCTTTTGTGTCTTGCCCTCCATGTGCAAGGTGTCAATGGTCGTCTTTTGGACAGCTGTCAAGTCAGCAATCTTCCCTTTGATTGTGTAGCCTACAGAACTAGACTGATAGACTATTTAAAGGGCTTTGCATGTGTTTTGAGTTAATTAGCTGATTAGAGTGTGGCACCAGGTGTCTTCAATATTGAAACTTTTCACAATATTAAACATTTCTGAAATACTGATTTGGGGGTTTTCATTAGTTGTCACTTATAATCATCAAAATTCAAAGGAATGAACACTTGAAATAAATCAGTCTGTGTGGAATGACTGTTTAAATTATGCAAGTTTCACTTTCTGAATGGAATTACGGAAATAAATCAACTTTTTGATGATATTCTAATTATATGACCAGCACATGTATACATTCTCTCTACCCGTGTTGTTGTCTGGTGGCTAAAAATGATCAATAATAAACAAAAGTTGCTAACTTGTGGCTAATTCTCAAACAAAATGCCGCAATCACAATACATTAGCATTCATTTGAAGCCTTAAAATTAAAAATGAGTCTAGCTAAAATGTGCTTGTCTAGCCTGACAGTGACTTGGCATATTAGCTGAAGATACTTGTATTTAAACAAAGACTACAGACTAACTGTTTCACTTTTCTTCCATTTACCCAAATAGAGAAGTCTACACTTTTATAATATAAAAACTATTATTTTCTATACCATTCATTAATCTCCTAAGGGACTTTAGACTGACTTCAAATAAGGTCTATGTTTTATTATTGCTGACCCGAGTTTGTCATGAAAATCTCACCAGGACACGGATCTTCAAATACATTTGCAAAATGATTATTGGCTTAATACATGCGAATACATTGCTGAAAGTCAACTTGACGTAGAATTATTCACAGTTATCAAAACGCTGTGGTGAAACAACATGAAACACAGAAGTGGATCTAAAAAAAATCTACTATGGAAGAAGATCCTGGTGTAACAGTTTATAGAGACGGTTTTCAAGTTTCCCACTGTTTTATGGGGATTATGGCACATACTATTACCGTCAATATGTTTATGATGAACTGTAAACTGTGCAAATCTACCACTTCACCACCACCAAAGCACCCCCTGACCATCACACTGCCCCCACAATGCCTGACAAATGGTGTCAAGCGCTCCTCCAGTATCTTTTAATTGAGTCTGCTCCTCACAAATGTTTTTCATTGTGATCCAAACACCTCAAATTTGTCTGTGCACAACAATTTTTTCCAATCTTCCACTGTCCAGTGTCGGTGTTCTTTTGCCCAACTTAAACTTTTCTTTTTATTGGCCAGTCTGAAATATGGCCTTTTCTTTGCCACTCTGACTAGAAGGCCTGCATCCCTTGTACCTGCAGCAACCCCTGCGGGTACTATTTAATGACGCTGCCAGTAGAGAACCTATGAGGCGTCGGTTTCTAAAATTAGACACTGTTCGTCCTTGTGCTCAGTTGTGCACCAGGGCTTCACACTCTTCCTATTCAGGTAAGAGCCAGTTTGCACTGTTCTGTGAAGGTAGTACAAAGAATTGCACAAGATCTTCAGTTTCTTGGACATTTTTCAAATGGAATTGCGTTCATTTCTCAGAACAAGAATAGACTGAGAAGTTTCAGAAGAAAGTTATTTTCGAGCCTGTAATCACACGCACAATTGCTGATGCTCCAAATATTCAACTGGCCTAAAGAAGGCCCATTTTATTGCTTCTTTAAACAGCACAACAGGTTCCATTTACATTAACATAATTGCAAAAGTGTTTTCTAATGATCAATAAGCCTTTTAAAATCTTAAACTTGGATTACCAAACACAAGCTGGATGAAGTAGCTGATAACGGGCCTCTGTATGCCTATGTAGATATTCCATTAAAAATCATGTTTCTAGCTATACTGGTCATTTCCAACATGAGATATGTCTGCACTGTATTTCTGATCAATTATATGATATTTTAATTGAAAAAAAAAACAAGGACATTTCTTTTTTTGTTAGGAAGCTTTGGAAAAGAAGGACATTGCTTAGTGACCCCAAAAACTGATTTCCAAATGTATGAGACAAATTTGACAGAAGAACTGACTCTAATAATTCTATTACCAGACCCCTTGGTGATAGATTTAAAAACGTAGACAGTTTACATACTTTGAAATGAAACAAGGAACCAGCAGTGTAACATATTGCCTCTCATTTGATCACTGTGGTTTTATCTACTAAGATGCTACTACAGCTAACATCAGTTTAATTTAATGTTTATATCATAAATCTAATTAAAAGGACAACAGTCTTACCATCTACAGCGGTTTTGTAGCAACTTCTTGTTAAATGATTAGGATGTTTTTTCTGAGAAGCATATCTTTCATTGTCAACATCCGTAATGGCACCCTATCTGGAATATAATGCAATACTTTTCACCAAAGCCCTAGATGCATATCATATGAAACATCCTCTAACCTCCAACCTCTGCATCTGGTCCTTGCCCAACAAGTCCCTCACTTCTTCATTGTAAATCTCCAAATAAGACACACGAACCAAGAACCTGAGGATGAGAGGAGGACGGGTACAAGTAATTTCAGGTCAAACTGAGACAATGTGAGCAGTAAGCAGGACAGCAAACTGTGCCAGTATTTGGGGCCCTAAGTGTTTTCTGTTAACACTGATTAAACCCAAGTTGATTGAAGACCTTAGCTCCACTAGGGTATGAAATTAGATAGTGTCAGTCTTATAATGTTGTTGCATCAAACAACGGACTGACAATGAAACAGTACAGCTGATGTTTCTGCCACGTTTGTGTTTCTGTCCTTACCGGGTGTCACCCTCTGCTTTGGCAATGTGGCCAAACACATGAGCGAAGGAGTTGGGTATTATTCCTCGGAGCTCTGGCACCGCCCTCACTCCCTCCATAGTGAACGTCTTTCCTGTCCCAGTCTGTCCATATGCAAAGATGGTCCCTGGAGAAAAGACACAGCTCCCACATTAAAACCTTAAAGGGATAGCTCAGATTTTTTGCTATAATGCCCTTTATCTACTTTCAGCAGATTAACCGGGTGATACATTCCTATCTGAGTGCAGTCTGAAGAAAATTGCATAAAGGGTCACTCAGTAGAATCCTGCCTCTAACATTCACAAGGCTGAAATTAAACACGGACTTTACGTGTCCCCTCCTTCTTTCCATATTGAAGGAAACCGGATGTTTTAGCTAGTACAGGGTGGTGTAGAGTGATTGTGTATGAGGAGATTACAAGTCAATGCAAACCGATAGACAAACCAGCAAAAACGTTTAGGGGGGGGGTATCTCAAGCACTCTGAACATATTTCTACAAAACAAACAATTGAAGTATTAACTTAAAACAATAACTGCAGATGTCTTCTCATCATTCATGATTGTATTGAACCTAGTTGTGCTGTGATAAATCTTAAGTGCATGGCCCCCTTAATGATGCAAAACCACCTCTATTCGTTCATAACAGAGTGGAATAATTGACATGTCATATTCCCCATAACACCTGGCAGTCAAATGAGATATGTCTTCTTTTTGCATTTCAACATTAACTTATCCCATAAGGATCTTTAAAATCACTGTAGAAAATCCCTGTGTTTCATTTAGGCTATGCCCTTTGTCAGCGTTTTGATAACCACATAAATCTGATCAGGAGAAAGCAACATTTGTCAATATATTTGCTTTTGTTAACTCTATTCAATGAATGGCGGTCCAATACAGAGACACTTTGAGTTTGCTGCAGGTTTTTATGGGGAATATTGACATTTACAGTCAATGGAGTTAGATAAATAACAACAGGTTAACTTTTGGTACAAAACCAATACTTATGCCACCATATGATCTCTTTCAAAAAATGCTCTCACTGATTGGGGAAACTGCATTGCCCTTTCCTGCCAGTCATGAAGACGTGAGAAGATTTGAAAGTGACAAGATGGCAGATTGAAATAATTAATTAATTAAAAAACAAACTAAGACACACATTCAATAGTATTGCCAAATCTCATCATGCCTAGTTGAAAATCTGTCTTACATAGGCTCACATTAATCTTTAACTACCGTATTTATAATGTATTTGAGAAATAATGGAGAATAGGATCATTTGTGTTTAACTGAGACTATGCTAGGGCAGCACAAAATGTGGTTGAATGCCATGGTGTTGGTCACATTTTTTAGGCCTAGTTTTGCAGAGCGTGTTAACAGTAGATTAACATACATTTCAGATTTTCAGATAACTTCACTAAAATGGATATCAGTGCATTTGTGCCATCATTGTACTTCTTGTCACTCCTTATTATATTTCACATCATTTTACTTATCTACTTACCATTGTAACCCTCTAATACCGAGTCTATGATAGGTCGGGCAGTAAGGTTGTAAACATCCAGCTGTTTGCTGTCAGGCCCAAACACTGTGTCGAATGTAAAGGTTTTGGGAGGTTCGTGGGTAGTCTCTAATTTGTTGACGGTTATGGTCCCTCGGTTTTCGTCCACACTGACCGCCTGTTTATGGCCCATACTCTTTTCCTTCTGATTCAGCGGTCGACAACGCACCACCACTTTGACGTTGTCCATGATCTCAGGCTTGTCCATTTTGTTGCTCTGCAGGGGGGGACAAGCAATTATGTCGTAGTCCCTTGCTGATGACTCAGAATGATGTCATGCACTGTCAAATTAGTTATTAATGTAGTACCAAAACATCAGCTATAATATAATGGCAGTAAACGGTATATAATCAACTGGCAGGCTATCTCCCAGCTAACGAAAGTTAGGTAGGATGCAGAATCTAACTAACATAATGGCTAAATGAATGTAAAGATGTTAGAGCAAACACTGTGCACTTAGTTACAGAAGATAACAGGTTAACAGTTGCGCTAACGTTAGATAGCTGGAAACGAATGCAGTAGTACTAGGTCAATGAATGGATAATTCATTCTTGCGAGCAAGCCAATGTACTGTATATTTAATCGATAGTTTAACTAGCTAATCCGCAATGTATCGCACAAACGCTTGGTTGTTGTTGCTAGGCAAGCAGACTGTTACAAACATGTTGTTGCAGCTAGCTAGCCGGCTAGGTAATTAGCTAACCCACTGGCTGAGTGGTTTATGCATATGGAACGAATCCTAAACGTTAACCCAGCTAACAAGATGTTCCTGCCGCACATCTTATAAATATAATGTTATTATATTTTCTACAACAGGTTGAAATGTGCTACTTAAGCTAACGTTAGCCTTGTAAGCTAATTATAGCATCACATCATCCAGAGTGAGGAAGGGTGGAACCCCTGTCCTGGTTGCCCCTGGAAAAAAAGATAAATACAAAGCGTCCACCTACCGGCATTTTAAGACTTCAATTTGATGTTTCAGTTATATGAGGCAATATCATAAACACGAGTATCGATACATCCAAAAGACTTATCAAAATAATTTAGATGCCAATGCAATGCCCAGGCATTTCAGTGGCCCATTTCCTCCGGTGCTGATAACATTGTTGTCACGTCTGATGAGCCCAATCTACGGCTGCGCAGTAGAAAAGAGTGTGTGTGTGTGTGTGTGTGTGGCGGGGCGGGGGGGGGGGGGGGGGGGGGGGGGGGTTGTACTGTAGGCCTTTCAGGATTTTAAGATCTGATTCAGATGGCAAAAAGGTCAGCTACAGGCCTATCTCAGTGAATTTGCTACAATCATCATTCAATAACGCAGGAGTACAGGGGCATGACAGCAGTCAGGAGCAGAAAGACTGAGGATTACATGCAATCCGACAGATGAACAGCCATTACCAGCCGGCAACCCGACAGGTACTGTCCAGTCCATAAAAATGTGGAAGACGTTAGCCCATTTAATATGGCACGCGCCGCCATGTACTACTGTTGTTTTGTTAGTGTTCTTGTCTATTTGTAACATTTTACTGAATGATTTTAGCTAGTAACACATTTTGCTTCACCTGCTAATCTGTATACATCTACATGTGTGTCCTTTAGCAGAAGGGCAGTACAACGAAAGTGACTAGGAGTAGTAAGTGCATGTTTTTTTCATAAATGGGCCTCTACGGCAATAAAACCCAGAACCCCGCGTTTTAAACACTATGCTTTAACAACTGACAGGAACAAACTGTACCTGATCAACAGCTGTGAACCAGTGTATTGACCTGAAATACTAGTTAAAAAATGGCAGTGAAAGGTAAATTATATGGAAAGCACCATGGGACCATAATCCACGCATCAGACGATAATTAAGAGTCTTTTTCAATGTGTCATTGATGTTTTATTTCCAGCACTCACAAAGAGCTGAAGCACAATACCTTGATAGGTCATACGGAGTGGGTACACTTCTCAGATGTCTTCAAAGTGCAGGACAGAACACATGCCACCAGTGTAAAATGTTCCTTAGCAACAGCAGATTAATAATGTAACAAATCTATGCTATAGTTGACAGCATCATTTATTACCAATTAATGATCAAGTTTGCATAAATCCAGCCTCTGCTACACCGGTTGTGTTTGTAATCTAGACTTTTTGGGCTTGAAAAAGGCACTGTCTATTGTGTCTTCTAGCTCTTAAATTAAGAGACACTCATTCTATATATGAAACATTGGTCAGGGGTGGGATTGTGCAACATAAATTTGTAATAATCATAGAGTAGGCTATACAGTATGTACACTCATGCTTGGGCACATCAAAATACATGAAAATATACTGTACCTCAGAAACTTTAAGTTATTTTTCTACAGTTCAAAACAGGTCAAAGGAATCTCAAGAGCAAAAAATATCCTATGTATTTGGTCTTTAAATGGCAGTTTAATGACTTTTTACACAAAGTGAAAATACATACGCACACACACACACACACACAAATATCCACAGATTGGGCATCTAATTTGGCAGTGTCAACACACGCAGAGCAATTACATGCACACTGATAATTCTATATGATATACGATTATGGCAGTGGACGGAATATGCCATTAGTTTATGTGAACACCTCACTGTGCTTATCTTAAAACTGTGTTACGTCATAAAAGACATAACCCGATGCCAATTGAAACACCCGGTTTCCTGGACAAACCTTAAAATTATTTCAATGTAAACAGCTTAATCCAGTCATGCATATTATGCGCAAATGTGCCAACAACAGCAGAGCAAGTCTCCATCTTAAGTGAAGTGATTTCAGAGTAATTTAAAGAAGGCATCTTTGAAATTGTTCACATACAATCTTTGTATGTCCAAACACAGAATCCTTTTAGCTTAAAACATTTATATTTTCTTATTTTTTGGTGCCAATTTTGCACATTTATCTGCTAGTCCCATCAGGTAACTCATTTTTGGATATGTCCATGCAAATAAGGTTATTACTAAAAAAAAATTACTGAAAATGTTATGTTAACTGTTAATAATCTGACAAATCGCAATATTTGCATTATTGTATGTAACCATACTCATAGAGATCCATTAAAATGGAATTGCCAGAATTTGCATCGCTTTTGAAGTCAAATGGGCAGGGGGATCTTTGGCCATATAAAGTGTACTCATGTATGTGTGCTATGAAATTGCCGTGGTTGAAGGAGTTCTAGTAAATCTATTTCTGTGGAAACACAACAATATAATACCTATTTCAAAGCGGTCAGCTGAACCTGTCTAGGTATTGTAGAACACTGCTATGGAAGAGGCCCGTGTGGCCACTACTCTCCTGGGTGAGAAGAACTCGTCCATCGGGCCGGTGTCTGTGAAGCAGGACAGGTTCTCCCTGCTTCAGGCTCATCTCTGACTCAGCTTGGGCCTGGTATGCTGTGGCTACTCGGTGTCTGGGGGGATTAAAACCAGGAAAATAGGTTATTTTCCAAACAACAACAAAAAAATGGATATGAGATTTGGTGGATAGCAAAAAAAAGACACAATAATCCAGTTCCTCAATTGTAGAGTCAATGTTAAGCTTCAATTCTGTTCTGAGAGCAGACCCGGTAACTCACACTACCTGCTCGGGCTGTTGGACTGTACAGACGCAGATGGCGCTGATGAGGAGGATGATGATGATGTCATTGTCGGTTTCTGATTGGAAGCCAGACTGTCTGAGATTGAAGGGTACGTCTCCAGACCTTTCCTAAGGACGGGAGCCTTGCCTTCTTTCAGTATGATCCCTGGCCCATCTCGACCCAGGGTGAGTGATGGAGCCCACACCTCCAGGGGAAGGGGGCCGGGGCGAGTATTGGAGGGGGGCTGGCTGCCTGAAGGGAGGGAAGTGGTCCTGGGTCGTGGTGGTGGAGAATCAGGCTGGGTGACAAACCTTACTGATTTGGCGGGCTGAGGGGAAACAAACAATGTTTAGATAATGAGTGAAACAACAGAATAATAGAATAATAATTAATAATAATGGAATCAAAATAATGGTGAAACATTTCCTGTATTTCTGCATACATTTTACATACAGTGTGATCAGATCAATAATACATTAAGTGTCTCGTATTCAACTAAGTAAGTGCAGCATTATTTACTGTACTTTTTACTTAGCACATTGTCTGGACATTCAATTTGAATATTCAAATGCACTGTACATTCTCAAAACAGAAAAGTATATAAAAAGTACTTGAAAGTTCAATACTCGGGCCTATACTCTTTGCGTGCAATGACAATATTAAACTCAACAAACGTATTCTTTGTTTGTGTGCGTGTATTGTGGAAACTGTTTTGCCCAATAGTATTCATCAAAGATAAATGAAAACTGGAGAAACAGAAGTGCTCAGCAAAAATGTTTATAGTAAAACATTTTATATGTTCCTTTTACATTTCAGTATGCATTATTTGGGAGCAGTGAGCACAAAAAACGCTGACAAAAGTTGTTGCAGAAAAGAATCCATCTGTTGTGATCACTGCAGCCAAATGAATGGCAGGTAAAATGTAAAAGGGTTTGTGAGTGCAGGTTTTTCCCTTTATTTTCAGAATGTTTATTGGAGTCCCTTTTTCTTTGAATAACAGATGCATCCAAAATAAATTCAGATAATGCAATGTTGAAGAAAAAATCGAAATGGTAATGATGAGTAGCGGATGCACGCTAACTGACATTTTTCCCAATATAACCCTGAGGTACAACAGAAGAAGCTACATCTGGAGTAGCTAACAAACTAAGCATTTTGAACTTGTAAACACAGAGTAAACTGATGAGTGTTTGAGATTTTTCAATGAGACCCAGCAACTAATCCTTTTCGGGAACCAGGAAGTATTGCCATGACAACGATCAATATAGTGGTCTATAGAAAGTTAGCGCCACGATGCCCCTTTAGAGCACCACCACCTTAATGACTTGCTGAGTGCAACCAGTTTGGAGCAAGGAAAGTGCAACAACACTGAGGAAACTCAGGACCATTCCTCGTAACCCCTGTGGACTCTAGGGATGGCTGGGCAGGGGGGGATCCTGTGTCTTCCAACCTTTCTCAAAACAAGCATGCAGAGTTTCCAATGTAGCTCCAGGCAAAGTGTTTGGGGAAACTGGCTTGTCCAGCAAGCACAGTCTGTTCCGGTTTACAGTATATGGACAGTATATAGACAATATTTCACCAGGCAGTTTTCAGTAGTGGGGTAACAGATACACCCAGAAACCTTTTTTTCACATGTTATTTCCAACAATTCTAACATAGATGGTTCAGTAACTACATAAAATCACATTTAAAACTAACAACTGACATTAATCACATAAATTGTATGTGGTACATGCCACACAGGGAGATCCAGACAATGCTAAAGTGTTAACACGTTCACTGCTATACTTAAAATAAAAGAAACTATTGTGGATGTTTTTCTATCCTTACGGGAAACACAAGACTAATAAAAAAGGAAATTGTTTGGGAACATTGTATTTGTAAAGGTTTGGTCGAGGATAAGGTATACATTAAAGATTAGAGTCACAGTTGGGTTGGGAAAAATAGGATTGTGAATCAATTATTGACCCACAAAAGGACAGAAAACACAACTGTGTGTGTGTGTTTGTGTTTTTGTTACCTTCTCTGTGCTGTTTTTATGGGCATCTGGCTTCACCAGGATGGAGTGTATAGTGTTCGGTCCATTCCCATTCAATGCTGCTTGCTTTGTCTCCAACACCTGCTTATCAAATGCCTCTCTGGCAGCAGTGTCCCTGTCCTTCATAAATCCACCACTAGATGGCGCCAGCCCCTCAGACATCCAGGCCAGAGATCTGTTGTGATTGGGAAGGATGCTCATGTGCTGTTTCCTCCTTAGCAGAGCTGGGGAGTAGCCCGGGGCCTGAATGTGGCTAAAGTTCTGGCTCTGGGTGTGGGGCTGAAGGCCTGACGTGGCATTGGTGGTGGGAGGGTAGTGGTTACCGCGCTGGGATGAGTTCTGACTGTGGGTCTGAAGCGCTGAGCTTGAGGACATTGTGTGGGAATACTGTTTTCCCCGGTGAGATGAGCCTGGGAAGAATTTATGAGGGCAAATAGTGGATATACAGGGAGTATGTGGCACAAATTCAACAGAAAACAGATCTTTCTCTGACCGGACAGGTCGAATCAATGCACTAAACATTATGGTCGCAACTTCGGAACCGTCTAGCGTTTAAACGGAGAACGGTGTGGTGGTACCAGTCTCACCTCTGTGTGAACCACGGAAAACCCTTCTCACTGTGTCCCATCCCTTCGAGCTGACGCCGTGCAGGGATTGTCTCGTAGCGCCACCCGAAGACGTCACAGGCTGCGTTGCAACAGAGACGGGCGGAACATGTTGCCCAATCGAGTAGCCTGTTCCATCTGAGTTGACTCGGTCCAGAGATAGAACCATTGCTGGGGTCTTGGAAGATGTAGTTCTCTTCCCTGGGACAGTCCCGGGGCCTGCTGTCACTGCCTTTGACTCCAGGAGCCTTGCAGAGGTTCTTTGGCATGGAGGAAATCGAAAGATATGGGTGTCATCCTCTATATATGAGGTGTCCATGACGCGAATGTATGTCAAGGACAGAACCAGTTATTTGGCTTTCGCTTATTCCAGGGAGAATGGGTTCTCTTTTAACAATGTGCCCTAAAAATCCAACTTAAAAAAGATAAAATACTCAAGATACCCAAATATATTTAATAAAACAGGTATATTAAGATATTTAAAACCTGAAGTTGAGGGTAAGGTACCGCAGATTTTAATAAAGGAAAGCATAGTCATTGCTCACGCCCAATTCACCAAAGAGTAAGGCAGATATCCCGAGTGTACAGTTTAAACTCCAATCCAAAGTAAGGAATCAGTAGGGGATTAGCTTTCATGTTCACCTGAGAACGGGTGTGACGTAGTTTCCAGGCAGGATGCCGACTTTCCCCGTCCGAAGAGAGAGGCCTCGGAGCCAGCCCTCCTTAAACTTCCCGTACACTCCAACCATCTCCCCCTTCCTCAGCTCCAGCTCCTCGGAGCGCCGGGGCTTATAGGAGTACAGAGCAGCACACCTGACGAACACGACAGGCCACGGTCCCGTGTTAGGTCACAACGATGTCACACAAGCACGACAAATTCCATATCACAGTGTGTGACCTCTGTAGGTCATGCATGATTAACAGGTTTAACTCCAGAGTCACTTGCTATTATGGTATTATTATTTAACTCCAGTGTGATGACTAGTACATTTGTATCGGACGCTATGTTACTATTGTCAATACATTGCTGCCCCAGGAGAATACACTTCATCGTTATTATGTGTATGTTTACAGTAAATAAGTAAAAAATGTCATAGCAACATGGTTAGTTATTACAATGTAACAGCATGGTTGTATGGTTTGTAGCGGAATCAGTTATTAGGCAATTGAAACAAGGAAAGTGTAATTACACATTCACTTCATTGTTACATTGAATGTTACTTGGCATACTCTGTACCTAATTACTGAGGTCATTAGACATTTTATTGCTCCACTATGCACCTAACGCTTGCTGATTACACATTTGAAAGTTACCTGTCAATCACAATGTTTATGCCTAAAGCTAAAATGTGACCATGACCTTGTCAGCGTAACTACAGTACATGGGGCCACTAAAATGAATGATTTAAATACAGCGGCACTGTGAATTGAAACACTGCAGTAAGGGGCTAAATACACAATACCTAGCCACAATCAGGCAGACTTGTGTGTACAATATCCCAGCATCAGGCTAAGCAGGACTAGGTAACAGTCAGACAATCAAGAAGGGTTGGAACATACGATGAATTTTGATTGGTGACTTGCGCCATGATGACTTTGCCTTACATTAGCTTGGCCAAATCTCTTAATCATCTCAAATTTCTTTATTAGGATGGACACATCACAATTGTAAAAATTAACTTTTTTTAAGAAAACTTTTTTTATTTCATCTGCCTTGGAATCTGGTTTCATTATATGACCTACAGGCTGCTTGCTGTATCTTTGATGTGATTGCGAAAAAACAGGCATGTTTGGCGTTAAAACACATTTAAATGTATGTCTTTATTTTTTTTTAAATCCACATTGCGGACAAATATCAAAAACATCAATACTATGGTCACCCGACCTCAAACCAACTGAGATTATTTTCGGATGTGTTGGACCACAGAGTGATTAAAAAGCAGCCAACATGTGCCCAGCATAATGTGGAAACTCCTTTAAGACTATTGGAGAAGCATTCCAGGTGGCTACTCCATGAAGCTGGTTGAGAGAATGCAAAGAGTGTGCAAAGCTGTCATCGGCGCAAAAGGTGGCTACTTTGAAGAAGCTACTCTACGAAATATATGTGAAATATATTTAGATCTGTTTAACACTTTTTTGGCTGCTACATGTTTACATTTGTGTTATTTCATATTTTTGATATAGTCACCATTATTCTTCAATGAGGAAAAGGAAAGAAAGGCCCTTGTGACTGGTACTGCTACAAATTTTAAAACATTGTCCATACAAAACTGAAATGTATGACAGAAGAAGGTAACACCACGCTGGTAATACCGTGCAGCCGGGATGGAAGATGGACATGATTTGGGGAACCCACATGTGGTTGTTTACTGGAGAATATGTTCTCCTCAGGGTAGTTTTAAGTCACTACTTCCTAGTGGTGTAAAAAAGGAGGAGGAGCTTGGCTGGGTATGCATATTTGCTGATTGGCTCTCCCAAGCCTCGCGGTAATGGTAATGGTTACAAGCCGTGACCAATACCATTTATTGGGCATCACAAAACATTTTCACATCTCGCATTGACATTTGGCCTAGCTTGTCAAGTTTCCTGATGACTTGGGATTTTGCATCTGGGTTTTACTGGCGAATAAGCAGTGTCAATTATCCAGCGTTTATATTCTGTACTGTACATATTCAATTGGCCTTGATACGACAGTTGTTGCCAGTCCTTAGCCCAGTTAATTAGATCAAAACTATTACCTGTGAAGTTCATAGACGGCATTATTTCATGTAACAAAGTCACATTTTGGAAGTTATTCACGTGGTAATTAACAAGGTACTTTAGAACTGAAACATGTATTTAACATGTTTCACAAAACATAGGAATGTGTAAAAAACATTCAGCGGGTACATTTGTAAAGACACATTCCTCGTTCCAATACTATACAATACAATGAGTGATTCTGCAACAACCTTATTATAAGCAGTTAGATAATAATACCCATGGAACTACTCTGTTCCTCCAGGGTGACTCACACGCTGATGGAGAGCTGCTGTGTGGAGGACTGCTTTGAGTCAGTGGAGCCTGATGGATTCTGGGGGTTGATCAGAGCCATGGTGATGGTGGGAGGGGCTTCACCACTACTCATCTTCCTCTCACCCTAGACAAAACCAAAAGGTGGGCCAGGGTGTCAAAGCCTATTTTCCAGGAGTGTAACAATCACATAAAACACATTTTCTTTTGGTAATTTTATCCCAACACAATTCACTGTAAAAGCAGCAAAAAGGAGAATTTAATCAAACAGTTCACAGATTGGAAAACTTCAACAGACATGGTTTTCCAGTGAAATCAAAGAGATGGGGTGAATGTGGCACTCAGTGAGCAGGAATGCGTACTATGGATTAGTCTTTCTCTGACTGTATACTGTTTAAGACCATCACCATAACATAACAACACATCAACAATAACAAATTATAAATATGCCTTTTGGCAGACAACATTTTTAAACTCTGAAAAGGTATTCATTGGGGTATATGGGGATTCTAAATCTGGAATGCTGGAGAATGAGAGATAACCTCGGAAGTAGAGAGGCAGACAAACTTAAACCAGTTTGAATTATAATAATAATTATCAATGTTTCTTCCTTTATTTTGTTGATCAAGTTGATTTAATACAGTCTGCTTTGCAAATGGCACTCTATTTCCTATGTAGTGCACTATTTTTGTCCAGGGCCTGTTTGAGATCCCCCCCTTAATGTTACATCAAGACAGGAACTTTAATTGTTATTGTAATATACACCGATGTAACAGCAGCGAAAAATGTTAAGATCTTAGCCAGCAGAGGTCCTATCTGCTCTCAACCAGTCTCAGTCACTCCACTCTAGACATTCACTTTAATTCGAAATGAAATATAGTAGAGAACACAGAAACTCAGAGAGAATGTGCTTAGTCTGCCTACTTCTCTACAGCCTTTCAACTTTCAATCTCCACTCAATTACTAACAGCACAAACGTGGAACTCTGAAGACAATGTGCCTAGATATGGCTTTGAACCTGACATCTACACTTCACCTCAACTACTGAATGTTACAGAGTTGATTTTGGACCATCGCTCTTCCTAATTGACAATGTATCAGTGACCTTGCTCCTACGTCTTCTTCACCATGCTAACACACTAAACGACTTCGTAAAACCTTGGTCTCCAGGAAGTGGGCGCTGTCATTACACGATGGTGGTTGTATGAAAAAACGGTTTGGTCAATCTTGTTCATTGTTTCAGTCTTGCTGACTGTTAAGTGGTTATGGACTATCGGGGGTAGTTGTCGCTCACTGATTTGGAGACAATTCCTAAGTTGCAACTTGCAACCGAAGCAAATCATCCACGACATTAAAAGTGATTCCGCTTAAAATGAGGAGGTGTAATAATATGATCAGAAACCTTGGTGGTTTTGGTTAACAGACGTTCTTCCTGACATCCTACAGATTAAAGTCACAAACTAGTCATTAACTACAGTTTTATGCAGACCATCACATACAGTCTATATATACAAAATGAACATCATCCAAAATAAAATGTAATGCCCTAGCTGCATCTGAAACTTTATAACATGACTATTTACAAAAATAAAAAAATATTGATTGTATACTGTACCTCCCAGACATCCTACCCCCTACCTGCCAAAACCCACTACAGAATCAGTCATGTAACCTCATCACTTTCATACAGTCACTCCCAGTCTTTTCAATCCCAATCCCCTAAACCTAACCTGTACCCATCTTGAGTGGTAATCCAACAAAATGGTTCAACAAATTCAGGGTTCCAGAAAGATATCAGGCTTCTCTTAACCGGACAAGGGAATTGTTGAGCTTTTGGTTCCAGAGTGACTGATCTTTTTAATCATTAGGCTATTTGAAGTGCAGATTTGTTAAGCCGACAACTTGCATGTATACACAACATTTCAAAAAGTCCTCATGACCATGACAGAAAACGTAATAGACCTGGAATAATGGAGTTAAGGCCAATATTTTGGATTGGGGCCAATATTAAAGTAGTTTGGAATAATAAATTAGTGTTAACGCCTACAGCAATCATGTAGAACCTTTCTCCGAAATAATCTGTATGATTATCTAATATTATTTTTTTCATATGCTGCCAGGATCTTGTTGCACCCATGGGTTTACTACTATAAAAAACATTTTGTCATAAAAAGCACTTTATGAAATGAAGAAAATACCCTTCCTACAGTGTATTGGCTATGCAATAGGCTAACCATTGCAATATTGACAAAACTTTAGGCTGCTGCAGTTTAGGTTATAGGTTTGACAATTAATATCATTAGTGTTGCAATAAAAATGCTAAAAGTGCTCTATAAATTCAAAACATTCATATTAATATTACCCTATACAGTATGTGTGTAATTAAATAGCACAATTTAATGACATATTCAGTCAGTTTTTAAATGCCAGGCTTTCAACCTGGCTTTTAGTAGCAGCAGTAGTGTTACTTCAAAACAAATCTGTGGGAGAAATTGCAAAATAGTACAAAGAGTTAGATACTCAGAAAATAAGCATTGGGTTACATTGGACCTCTATGTGTAGACTAAGTTGGCAAGATAATTTACTGACTGTGGAGAAATGATAATATACAAAAAGAAACTACTCTGAATGTTCTAAACGATTTTGACATCTTTTTGTAAAGGTTCAAAATAAATTACTGAAAAATAAGACCCCAAACGTCTGTGAGTTCTAGCCTACTGATACAGGTCTGGTTTGGAGTTTCTTGTTCCAGAACATTGACCATCATTACTTTGAGGATTTCAGCTTTCTACAATATACTGCGTAATATTTTATATATATTTTGGGATTGTGTAGCTTTGTCAACTTAGATTTTTGCTATGTGTCATTTTTACAGACGCTGTTTACTCACAGCAGCTACACTCTCTCTGAACCCACGTGGAATTCCTCATCTCTGTTAGTGCTTTGTACATGTATTGTCAATCTGTGGTCAGCATTGCAGTTCATCTTAGCCAATATTACCAATGCCCCCCAGTACCTAGACTTTTTGACCCTTTTTGACCCTAACAGCGGCATGGTTTCCCACAGAAAACACTACTACTCCAACCGTTCTCTTGTCATTTGCAGTGTGAAAGTGTATTGTCGTCATGGTGATAGTTTACCTTCTCACTCACATCCCTTTTTGAATTCAATGCTTTTAATGTCACCTGCCCATTGAAGCTTAACATTGCTGTCTCCTATTGTCCACCAGGTGCCCTTGGAGACTTAGTTTGACACCTTGATAAGCACATTTCTTGACAATGGCTCTACAGTGGTATTACTGTGCAACGTGTATGTCTGGCTTTGCGTTATTTCCACCTCTCTCTTTCCACTCATTTCCTCTTTTGACCTCACCTTTCCCAGTCCTCTCCCACTCCAACTGATGTCAACCTCAACTTCAGTAGGAGCTATTTGTCGACTAATCTCACTGCGAACCTCTTCCAGGTCTTGGATCTCCACATTTTCTCCTTATCTCTTTCCCTCTCCTCCAGCCTTATCCACTAAGCTCCTACCAAGGTGGTCAAGCGCTGCTGCTATCTCAGCTCTCTCTCCTCTACTACGTCCACTTCTGTCATCTCCCCATCTGCTTAATCCTCCCTTTTCTCCTGATTCCGCATCTTCAACCCTACTCTCCTTTGTCTTGGAACCCTATGAGTCTTAGCTGTCCTGTTCCCTCCTGGCCAGATCGGCTTGCCTTGGCTTGTACCACCACCCCTCCCCCTCCTGCTCTCTGGCCAAGTGACTCACTGCGATCTCATGGAACAGGGCTGTAGGCAGCTGAGTGAAAATGGAGGAAAACAATCCTTCCTTCTGGCCACTTCCTCTCTATCTACTGCTAAATTAATTAATAAATATAAAGATTCTTCGTCCTCTAGCCCCGGGAAACTCTTTGCCACCTTCTCCTGTCTCCTAAATCCATGACCTCCTCCCCTGCAGAACAAGGGAGTTGCCGCTTCATTAAAACCAGTTTATTGTGTGCGTAAAAAAATGATACATTAGCTATCTAGCAACCTGCCTGCTATTGTAGCACTGCTTGAAATGGACAGCTTGATTTCCAGAGGTTTTCAGAAATTCAACAAGAATCTCTTTAATAACAGGCACTTCTTACTGCCAGACACATTAAGTTGTCTTTCCAAATCATTCAGCATGACTCATATTATAGAGGAAACTTCCAGTGGCAAAAAACTAAAGTTATCAAGCACAATGAAAAGTTCTTATAGCAATCATTGCTAAACCGTGTTGGGTCACATTAAGTAAGTAAAAGTTTAGTCAATTGGAAAGATTAATAAAAATGATAATCTAAGAATATTTTAAATCTAATATATAATCAGAATAATAAATGGTATTTGAGGTCTTATGGTAGCAAAGGGTTCTGTTTTGGACTAGAATTGAACTGATTGTCTGAGAAGCTTTGTCTTTTTTACCAGTCAGGCAAAGATCAAGTTAAAGGTACTAGCAAGTTAGCTTCAGGGCATTCATAGCTATGGTTTCTGATCAGGCTGTATGTCAGGTTCTTCTGAGAACTTGACATTTCTAGGGTGCTCATTCTGGTTTGACATTCTATTAACTCAGTAATCCGTCTTTATCAAATATCCCTAGGAACCACAAAAATGGCAACATCATTATACGCTAAGTAAAGTAATGTCATTCAGTGATGCACATAAATAAAAACATAATAATGATATATGACCTACCCAAATGTGTCAATATCTGTTTCCAGTAGCTGGGGTTAGTAATTAAGTACCATTATGCTGCACTGTGTGGTCTAACCTGTTGTGAAACACCGCAGGTTGTGTCAATAGGGAGTCAAAAGAAACATAGAGCCTCTAAACTGGCCACCAAACCTCTCCCCCACACAAACCTGGCATAACGTTAGAGTTGGCCAACGTGGGAATGACCATATCATTCTACGAAAGTAACATCACTAAGTACTCATAGCATTTTTACTTTAGCTCTTCAAATGGAGACACTGCAGATGTTTCATTCAGTCTTTGATCCATTCAGTCTTGCCTGAGCCAGCCACTCCTCTTTCATGTTGAAACAGTAAATTAATCTGTAGGCCTAATGTAGTTCCATTTCAGAAAGTTCTTTGCAAAGTAATAATAACAACAAGAGTGACCGATAACAATCAATTGCAAGCCTGACAAATCAACAAATCAAAAATCATTTTAAATGTACATACATTTAAATACAAATTGATTTGTGCAAAAAATATAAATTAAAGATTTGTGCACAAGAAAAGTGTTTAACTATTGGTTACAGTTACAGTAAATGTTACCAAGACAAGCTAGTCTCTAAAACAACACTTTAAAGAAACAAATGATCAATCCAGACAATCCAACCTAGACGTGAATAGACAATTTACAGCACACTAGTAGTGGTAAACGGCAACTACTTGTAAAGTGAACTCAAAATATCTTCAGTAGTCTGTGGACATAGGGAGCCCCTGGGTTACACCTGACCCAGAGGCTACTTCAGGACAAGGAGCTTTCTGATTAACATGCCATTTCCATAACTCATGCTATGGTCATACCTGGGGTATCATATTTGTGTCATATTACTTCGTTTTGATCTGCTGACAGATTTTGTAATGATTCCGATGGTAATACACCTACACACAGACCACTGCAGCCTGTGTTGTCATGATCCTATGGGGTTACACCTAAACACAGACCACTGCAGCCTGTGTTGTCATGATCCCAATGGTAATACACCTAAACATAGACCACTGCAGCCTGTGTTGTCATGATCCCAATGGTAATACACCTAAACACAGACCACTGCAGCCTGTGTTGTCATGATCCCAATGGTAATACACCTAAACACAGACCACTGCAGCCTGTGTTGTCATGATCCCATGGGGATACACCTAAACACAGACCACTGCAGCCTGTGTTGTCATGATCCCAATGGTAATACACCTAAACATAGACCACTGCAGCCTGTGTTGTCATGATCCCAATGGTAATACACCTAAACATAGACCACTGCAGCCTGTGTTGTCATGATCCCGATGGTAATACACCTAAACACAGACCACTGCAGCCTGTGTTGTCATGATCCCAATGGTGATACACCTAAACACAGACCACTGCAGCCTGTGTTGTCATGATCCCATGGGGTTACACCTAAACACAGACCACTGCAGCCTGTGTTGTCATGATCCCATGGGGATACACCTAAACACAGACCACTGAAGCCTGTGTTGTCACAAAAAAAGCAATGTACAAATTCAGAACACCATCAGTCATCCTGTGTATGCTATGTATTA
>JACXGJ010006569.1:0-33847 GCA_016801105.1 Esox niger | reverse complement strand
CATGGGAAACGCTATATTTTTGGTTATATTTTTGTTCAGTTTAATTATCTTAAATGGTATTGCCCTTGGTGGCTCTGTAGATATCGAAGTTAGTGTGATGCAGCACTTGTCTAGCATACAATTACACACAATATCAGCACAGGTTTCCATTACTTTAATACTGGGACCATCACAAAGGGAAGTTGTGCACTGCGGTTCAATGCTCTTATTCCTTGTGAATATTGATCCGTTAGGCGATTTGCTTTCTGCATCTATTATTTCAGAGAGCAACTTGGCTTTAACAGCTGGCCAGCAGACTAATGTTCATCTAGACCCATTTTATAGTTTTACTTGGCTACCACATCCTGATCTTCTCAGGACATTATTTTTAAAGTGTTCTGAAGTGTTGAGGCAGGGGGCTCCTAGTGAACATCTGGCTCCTACTCAGAACCGTATAGTGGGTCGTCTGGCTCCTACTCAGAACCGTATAGTGGGTCGTCTGGTTACTATTCAGAACTGTGGGTTCTGAATAGTAACCCCTACCAGGGTTCACAGATGATTGTGTAATAACCAAAGAACTTTGATTATTTAGCAATTCACATGGGACTGTTTTATCACTTTTACTTAACCTAAGTATTTTTTTTCCAATAGTGCACTTTGCATTCGCGTAAAAACACAATCAAAATGACCTTTAGTTCCAATTCACTATCTTTAGGATTATTATTAACATTGCAATGTACTGACATTTTGACTTTTATTTTGAACTTTTCCTCATTAACATACGAACGTGACGTGATGGTTGTCACAAGTAGCCTCAACATGATCCCCTCAGTAGCCAGGTACTTTCAGGCATACCTCTAAGAAGGAAACAATTTCACTTCATTCCGGTTAATGCAACCATTGAACGAATCGATTATCTAACGTTTCAAAACCGCTGTATAGAATTAAGAAAGAGGTATGCAAACCATAATCATGGACAGGATTGACCATTACAAAGAACTTATTTATGCGGCAAATTCTAACTGGACAGTGATTCTAACAGCCACAGCATGCACTGCAAGTGGGTTGGTACTTTTTATGAAATGGTTCGGACATCAAGAATCGTGGAAGAAAATTCAGAGAGCAAAGGCCCGGCGAGAGACATCGCTGCAGCGAGCAGAACTTGCTGTCCTTCAGTTCAAAAACTCGGTATGTTTAATATTAGCAGTACTGCCTTTAAGATGTGGTTTTGGGTGGTCGGTGTACGTGGGCAGTCCTCTGCGACACCCGTTCCACCTGAACAGTCTACGGATAACAGTCAACGGTTTAAGATAGATGCTTCAACCGTTCATTGCACAGTTGAAATCACATGCGCATTTCTTACGCAATAGCCAAATGCGGATCTTTACAATACTTTGTTAGTTACTGTACTTTCATTTTTTTACGATGTGACTGCAAGTTTTGTAAGTATTTCAACTGTCCAGGTAAGGTAAAGTGAGTAGAATGTATACAGAGGACCCCTGATCTACCGGCAGATAATAAAAAAGATAAATATCTGAGTTTCATTTGGGGGAAAAAAGGTTGATGTGTTCTTTACCCAATGTTCTTACTTCCTGCACCCTCTCCCCATTATCAGCACCCCGAAACCGACACCGGTCTCATCCTTTCTCTGTCTCTGGCTGAGCTGAGCAAACGGCTGAAGGATGGAACTCTATGTCCACAAGCTGTGTTCCACACGTACATGGGCAAGGTATGGTTACCCTTCATCAAAATAACCAGCAACCACGTCTTAATATTAATTAAGTTAATACCAAGTATTGCCAATGTTCGTGATAATAGATCTGTAGACAGTCTAAGTACTAGCTTGAGGAAAAGCTGAATTAGGTTTCTTTTAGCTGGGGCTGCTACAGTTTAAAGAGGATGTATCGCTCAGTGTGTATTGAAGTGGAATGAGCAGTGACCGGTGAAGTCTGTCCTGCTGCATTCAATAACGCCAGCAAATTTGGGCACGTCGTAGGGGTGTGATGTAAAGCAACATTTAGTAATACAGGGCCAGATTCGCCTATATCGATATCGATACCTTTTATTATTAATATGTATGATTCCAGTCGTGTGTAACGTGTTGCAAATGGCATGATGGTCACACAGGAAAAGAGATACTGTAAATATTATTAGAAATAGTCTGAAACAATATATTTCCCCCCATTACTTTTCACACAGACCTTGGAGGTACATGGAAGACTGAATTGTTGTACTGAGATCCTTCTGGAGAGTTTGGATCAGCTGGAGAATATTGACTCTTGCAAGGAAGGTCTCCTCTATGGGATTCCTGTCAGCATCAAGGACAATGTGGCGTACAAGGTAGGTCTTTGTTTCTTTATATCTACCTACAGAATCGGTTTCCGATCACAGGCAAAGCAAAGTGCGCATTATGAATTATTCCGTATAGACGAAAACTTCGCTGGCTAAAACCTTCAGTATCTACATTATAGTAAGTCTGAAATTAAACCGTTTGCGGTTATAGTGGGACTGTTTCTGGTGGATTTTCAAAGTATGCATGCGTTTTGGGTCAGGATAGACAAACACATTTGCTGGCTACAACATACCGTAGTTACGTTATTGTAAGCCTTATCTAAAACTGTATATACCCTGTTAGGTCCACCCTGTTAGGAGTACAGTGCCCACTAACTGGTTATAAATCTAAAGGATACACAATATGTTAAACAAGTCAATAAGGTCAGTATGTTTGTCTATCTATTGACAATGTATGGATGTTTTATGTTTGACTAGACACATTTTATGTTAAACAGTTGGCATTGGTTTCCACCCTGTTATCTGTCATTCCAACCTGTTAATCATTTAATCACAGAATGTGATACATATTTGTCTTGGGATACAGTGGTAGGAGTAACCCACAGTATGAATTGCAATTTGATGTTCATTGTTCGTTACTGTTTAAACACAGTGCAAACATCTATTGTCAGCAGAAGGGACTATCATATTTTAGTATACTGGTCTTCCAATTTACTCCAGCATGACAAAGGCCTGCAAGTATGTCCGGTGCTGGATTTCAGCTTTAAAAAACCCCAGGCAATCCTAGTTCAGCCAGCCTGCAATTAAAATATGTTGTTGGCCTCATTCGTACTTCGAAACTCCACCAGAAACAATCGAAATATAACCGTAAAGTAGATAAGGAAAGTTTTAGCTAGCAAAGCTTTTGTCTATCCGGAACAAATCTTAAAACCTACGTTGTATTGATTGTGAGGAGATTTGAACGCGGGACCCGGAGATCCAATTATAGTTTGCATGTCCGCATCTCTAACCACTACACTGCTTAACAAGTCGTAGAAAGCACGTTACTCAGTCAGTAAGAGACATTCGCTCTTCTAGGCCGGTAAATACAATTGTATTTACACTTTGTTTATCTTTCTGTTTTAGGGCCACGACTCTACGTGTGGTGTGATCTGTAAATTGGACCTGCCTGCTCCAGATGACAGTGTTCTGGTTAAAGTGCTAAAGAGACAAGGCGCCATCCCATTTGTCAAGACCAACGTACCCCAAAGCATGTTAAAGTAAATGCAACTAACTATTCAGAGTCTAATTTATATATTATACAATGCAACTGGGATGCAACAATACAGCGTGACCACCGTTCGGTATGTATTACGGAAAAGGTACGGTTTTGGTATCTTTATATTTAAGACAAAAAAATCATCAGGTGACGAAAACCAGAGCAAATGTCTGGCTATGAATACTCCCAGTGCGTGCGTTATTTTTTATGCTTTTCGGGGTTTGTCGCAAATGTTTGTTGGAAGGCAGCGGCGAGAGACTGTTGTGTTTTCATTAACCAGTGGGCTTTCTTTGCTCCAGGTCCACCTACAAAGGTTACAACTGGATGATGGCGACGTAAAACGACTCCTTGTTAGAGGTGGTTCCTCTCGAGAAGCCAACTGTGGCAAAGCAATGCTTGAAGACTGTACTTTGTTTACGGGTTTCTTAATCTCGTTAAACTGAATGTACAACGTGTGTGTTGTCAGCAGCACAATAAGCATGTTTAGGAGATTATAGGAAAATGTCTGACATATCGTAACTCCGTGATTCACCTGTATGTGGCGTACCGACAGATTCGATAACATACCGTGTAACTTTGCATCCCCTTTGTTAAATGTATTTACTCAGTATACGGCTGATTAGATTCACCAGCGCTACAGACAGTTATTATTTTTATATATGCTGAGAATCTATCATTTACATCCGTAGTTTCGGTTTGATTTGAAATGTATGCTTTTGGTGTAAAAAAAACATTGAATTGTCCCAAAAATGATGGAGGACGCTGTATTTCCCATCTGTTGTCTCTTGTTTGCATGTTTAGCTTCGACTGTGGGAACCCAATCTACGGTCTCACTCTGAACCCCCACAACCACCAGAAGACGCCTGGGGGTTCATCAGGTGGGGAAGGGGCGCTGATTGGAGGAGGGGGTTCAGTCCTGGGTTTGGGATCCGACATCGGGGGCAGCATTCGCATCCCAGCATCCTTCTGTGGGATCTGTGGCTTCAAGCCCACGGCCAACAGGCTGAGGTGTGTTCATTGTTCAGCCTGGTGAAGTCTCATGGTGACCAGGCCTAAACATTTACGATGCTCATAACCTATAGCACAGTTCATTGGAGATTACAGTACTATCCGTTTATGCTGCCATGTGTTTATTGACCTGATTGGACTAGTTAGACAGTAAGTTCAGGTATTGCTGCTGTATTCCCTTTAGAGAATAGACATTTTGTTTACATATATTTTTGCAACATATTGCTGCCTTATTGACTTGGTTAAATATTGAATTTTGTTTACATTTAGTTTGAAAGGTGCTAGCTCCTGCAACCGAGGCCAAAAGTCAGGTATGGCTCAAACTACATATATATTTAACTGCACCCCTTCCAGCTTTCATAAGGCCAATAATAATTATATTATCAAGACTAGGGAATATTGCATGGTGTTTACATTTAATATATTTAAAGTATGTGCAGTATCTCTTCTAACAACGCAGTAACAAATGGTGTTGTTAGCATTTAGCCATGGTGACGATAAAGAAGGAGATTTGTGTTGTGCTCGTTCTAGTGCTGCCATCCCTTGGTCCCTTGGCAAGAGATGTGGACAGCCTGGCTCTCTTTATGCAGGCTCTGCTCTGTGACCACATGTTTACCCTGGACCCCACGGTGCCACCCATCCCTTTCAACCAACAGGTACAAATACAGGGATTTTAGAAGCAGCCCGATGGGTTTGTCTGTCAGGTCACTAACCAGTTCATTTAGCTAATTAATTCATATTGATAATAGAATGGCCTGGTTGGTCTCCAGAGAATCTCAAGGTAGTTTTAATTTGATCATGTTTCCGAAGTGTTTTGATAACCCTGGTTTCTACCAGAATATTGCCTGAATATTTTAGTAAACACTGGGAAACCAACCCCTTAATGGAGCAATTCTCAGTTTGTCCTGTGCTCGCCAGGTGTACCTGAGTGAAAAACCCTTGAGGATTGGTTACTATGAGAATGACGGCTATGCCATGCCCTCTCCCAGCATGTCGCGAGCCCTGAGGGAGACCAAGGAGATGTTGGAGAGAGCAGGGCACACAGTAAGCCCCCCTCCAGCTGTGTTGGGATCTTTGTGGTGATACAGACCAGAATTCATTCAAATGCCTCTGTTTATCAGGGGCAGTGTTAACTTGGGCAGCTGAATGACAGAAACGTATGGTGAATGTTAATTTTAGGTTTGACCTGTAACTCATATATAAACGGTAGTGTGTTTCTCTCTAGTTGGTTCCTTTCAGTCCTCCCAGACTGGCCTATGCCATGCATGAGCTGATTGTAAAGGGTATCCTGGGTGACGGATGTGCGACAATGCTCAGCCACATGTGAGTCACTTCTATTAGCCTGGGTGGTGTTCAGTAGGACACAACGTAGTCAAACATTTTTAAACCAAAGCTGAAGGAGTGCTTCCACTTGGACCATGCAATACCTACTTGCTTTCATTTGGTGCATAATGAACATGACCCTGCTATTACAGACCAGTTAAGCAATATACTGTAGTAACTTTAGACTCCAAGGAATGAACTTTTCACACTTAACTATGCTGAGAATAATCCCTCTTGTTTGTGCTGTAGGAAAGGGGGGCCTGTTGACCCATGTCTGAAGGCTCAGATTTTCCCCTACAGTCTGCCTCAATGTGTGAAGAAAATCCTCTCCATTCTTCTCAAACCAATAGTGAGTGCTGGACAGTAACATATCGTGCAGAATGGTTTATGTGTAGTGGCTTTTAAAAGTACTTTTCCAATTTAATTCATAACAACATCAAATCAAAATTGACTTTAGTAGAGGGTTTTGTCTCTGATCAACACAAGTCATATATCAAAATCTACAAATTGTTGTAGACGAATAATTGATCAAAGAAACTGCGGTTTAAGACGATATTCATTATTCAACTTGAATGTATTTTTTGAACAACCAAAATGATTAAATTTGCGTCCAATTATTTCCAGACCTAACTATATGTATGTCATTAATTTAGAACACTTAGCTTTTTAGTTTTTCACTTGAACATTATGTACATGTTTGTGTTGATCATTGGCCAAACATCCAGATTAAATCCATGTTGATGTAATCTACTAATACAATACAATGTGGAAGAGGTCACATGGATGAATACTTTTGAGAGCCACTGTATATCCAGGCAAATGTTATATTATCTGAATTACCTCCATACTGATGATTTGTGTTCTAGTTTCCTCGTATCAGCGCCGTGTTTGATGTCCTGCGTGGAGTTGGGTGAGAATAACCTATGTCTAATTCTATCTGGACAGCCTTGCTCTCCAGGAAGTTCCTTTATTCATGCTAGATGTAGTGTATTTAAAGCAGAAGTGAACTTCAATTAAAGTCCACTAATTCCTTTTTTCCCCATCAGCTCTGTGCAAGACTTGTGGAAGCAGCACGCAGATGTGGAGGTAGTTGGACAGTAGTGTTTACAACATGTGCCATAGTATGATTAACATGATGGTACTGCAAGAAGGCTCTGTAGGAATAAGTGCTCTGTGGGACATGTAGTTCTCTGTCTGTGTCCTAAGGACTACAGCAATGAGGTGATGGCGGAGTGGAGAAGGTGTGAGCTGGATGTGTTGCTTTGTCCCATGATGGGACCAGCCTACAACCACAACTACCCTTCCAAGCTCTCCAGTACGTCTCTCTTTCATTGGTTGTCTCTGTCATTCTGTCTCTCATTCTCTGATGGGCAAAATGACACCTCATCATATAGAAGGTTAATCTTCGGAGTAAAAGTCATTGCTTTAAAATTATTTGCTGTTTATTATACCACAGTCTTTTTTTACAGTCATCCCAGCCTTTTTACTGTTTTATTACAAGCTTGTTTAGATTGCTATCTCTCTCTGTCCCTCCAGGTACACTAAGCTACGCTATTCTCTACAATCTCCTCAACTTCCCTGCTGGGGTCGTCCCAGTCACCACGGTAACAGCAGAGGATGAGGAGGCACTCAGACACTACGTGGGCAACTATGAGGACCTTTGGGACAAACTCTACAAAAAGGTCTGTAGCAAAAGACCCACTTCACTGCAGCGTGGGACTGGATTATGTTGCACTGGATAGCTGAACATACTGAAATATTTTGAACTTTTCCAATCAGGTTTATGTTTTCTTTTCCATTGGCAAACTATTGTCTCACACTGTCTGCACTTTGAGTTATGACATAATCTGGAGCTTTTCTCTTTTTACGGGGCACCGCTTTCTAAACTGAAAAATCTTACTTTCGGCCAAATTTTAGAATGAATCTGAGTCCGTAGTTCCATGTGTTTCCTGTAGATGGAGGCAAAGGCCTTCTGTGGTTGTCTGTGTGTGGTCATTTTAGTGTTTTTTTGCCCTTATTTTACAAGGTGTGTTGTCTGTGAACACATTCGGTGTGTGTGTGTGTGTGTGTTTCTCCAGGCTGTGTGTGATGGAGAGGGTCTTCCTGTGGCCGTTCAGTGTGTGTCCCTTCCCTGGCAGGATGAGCTTTGTCTGCACTTCATGAGAGAGGTGGAGAGGCTGGTCCGAGAGAAGAAGAGAGATTGAGGATCGAAGGCTTGGAATGACTGAGCTACATCAAAAGCTGCACCCATTTAATCAAAATCTAATTTTAAAAAAATTTGAGAGAAATATACTGGGTTAAAAAAAGTAGTAAATTCTTAATACCTGAGCTCCAATAGGATAATTAAACTGAACAAAAATATAAGCACAACATATAGTGTTTCTTATGTTTCGTGAGTTGAAAAAAGATGTTCTAAAAATGAAAGTGTACAAATGTATTGAGGTCCCATTTATTTCCCTTTTTATTCCAACTGTAACTCAGGACAATCTTTGTAATTAGTTACATATATAATATGTTGCATTTATAGCTTTTTGTTCAGTGTGGATATATAGGGAGTGACCCTAACCATAGCCACTTTCAAAACCTTTAAATCACTTAACTTTTATATAATCAATGTATGATTTTCATCTTATATAAGAAAGGAAATGTTACTGTTTTTTCTATTCTGAAATGTAACAACTTTGCTAATATAATCTGTGGGTTGGTAATTTAGGACCAAGCGTTTTCCAAAAGGGACATTCAACAACCTTCCTCTGCACTGTGTAAAACGACATAATGTAACCAAAATGAAGATATTCTCTCTGCAGGTCGCTGTCTGCCAACGCCAGGAATGTGGACTTCTTTAGCATGGGGGTTCGCGTGGAAATGTGACCTATGCTAGGTAGACACACCCTGCAATGTATATAACCGTTAGCAACCATCTTTACAGTGAGATCGACTGAACTTATAACATCAGACAACTCTGTTGCGGTGCTTTTAATAAAGCTGATTTTCAACGAAGTACGTTCTTACCAATATACAAACGATATATTCCACAGAAGTCTTGGCACGTCTGGTTTTCCTCTATATTATGATTTTTCTTACTAAACTAACAGATATTCTGTTGAAACTATAACTAAAGCAAATATTATGTAAAATCAAGCTAAACATTTGTGAGACTCCCGGGTTATTGACACTGAGATTTCTATGTTTGGGGTCTGTTTCTGGACACATACAACCGTATCTGTTTAAATCAGTGTGTTGCTGTTTGATGAAGCAGCATCCAGGGGGGCTAGATGTGTTTGTACTTCAGCAGACAAGATGTTTCTCCAGAATGAACTGGGCCAAAGCGGTCAGCAGTCACATCGTTCATGAACACAGTCAGGGAGACCAGGCCACAATGCCTCTTCGCCATATTTTACAGATGGTCCTCGTCTGCCAGGGAACGTGTTTTTTTCTGCACATGAAGGGCCCTTTGTGATTAGCTTTTTTTTGTCAAGCTCAATGCAAAATCTCCATTCGATTGACTAAGGTTATTCAAGTTGAAAATAACCTTGCCTTGAGCGGCGCTATGGATATCCACGTCAGAGAGATGCAGTACTTCCCTAGCATACAGGTGCACAATCCACAGGTTGACATAATATTCAGAACTGCATAGTGGGTCGTCTGGCTCCTACTCAGAACCGCATAGTGGGTCGCCTCGCTCCTACTCAGAACCGTGTAGTGGGTCACCTGGCTCCTACTCAGAACTGCTGAGGCATCACCTGGGAGATTTTCACCCAAGGGACGAGAAGTCTGACAGACAGAAGACTGAGACCATTTCCCACTGGTGTAGTGGTGCCTGGAGAAGTGGGAATACTGTGAGTTTGTCTTATTTTCTCCAAATGGCTCATTCAACAATTGAAACGTGTTCTTGTGTGACAAATTATAGGAGAAACTATTAATTGGACTTTGAATGGCCTAAAATGGTGAACCCCAATTGGTCTTTTAGTCAAGGCCATCCCAAGCTGTACTACAGTGGCCTGGGAATTTGTGCAGTGGGAGTCAGTTGTTTCCTGACACACCTGGGGGGGGGGCACCTGGGCGCACCCACCCACACACAACAGGCACATTTTGAACATTATTCTATTTAATTCTGTAAAACATTTTGAACATCATGTAGATACATTGGAAACCAAGTCTCAGAACTACCCTTAACTTACCCAGTTTCTTGCATCCTAACCAAAGGGTTTTGGACTTTCCTGTGAAACCCTTACCTAACTGTCCACAGGTCTGCCAGTCATTGGTGTCTATGAAAAACAAAACATACAGTTTACTCAGTAATTTACAGTGAAAGTGCAAATGAGATGACCAATTTTCACCGCAAGATTGCAATATTGTGTTAAAATAGCAGGCTTTGTATGATCCACTATCAGCTATATATGAAAGCTGAAAGGTTTTAAATATGAAATCTGGCTAAGTAGCTACCACAATCAGTCCTGATGTCAGCTTCCCGGCCCGCATTTGGTATTTTAATAATTAACCCAGCTACCATTTCTACAACTCAAAAATCGTCAACAGTAAAGTTAGCTAGAAAACGTTAGCTAGCTAAGGGCAGTTAACGAGGGACTAGAATACTGCCAATCCGCACCCTTGGTAACTTGATTGGAGGAACCAAGTCCATACCATGGATGATCTAGTTGCTTTCAAAATCTCGGTATTATTTTCTTCGTCGTCCGAAGCACTATCATCTTCGTCCGAGGGAGCTCGGTTGTCATCGGTTGAGGGAAGCGCACCAGCAGAGCTGGCAGTGGCTGCAGAGAAAATCGTTCTTCACTTTACATAATATATTACTTATTTGTTTTTCTTCTCTTAAATGGCTTTACGATTCTTTGAAGTGTTATGCATGATCCAATAGCATGTTATCACTATACTTGTTACTATTATTGTTGTGGACATATCTAATTATGGATTGACTCATTTGCCTTTTTCTGTCGTTACCGCTTGCCACCTTCATCTGTTTCTGTCGTTACCGCTTGCCACCTTCCTCTGTTTCCTCTGTCCTCTCAACACCTGTCCCCTCTCTCTTTCCTTCTCACCTGTCCCCTCTCTTCTCCTGTAGGCTACTCTCTCCTCTCTCTATCTTAATGCTATAGACTATTTTAACTGTGTGTCTGAGATATTATTTCATTGCCTCACAAGCGCATCTTGTCTTTAGGGCGGGTGTTGGGGGGGAGTTAATGACACATGGCGCTGCCAACTGCGGCATGGCCGGTACGCCGCTACCGTCACCTCGTATGGTGATTAGATTACCACCGAGTAATGTAAATATGTGTTTCTGTTTCGTTTTGGCATAAATTACTTTTTTTTTTACATCTCCCGGGATGAAAGACCATTAGGAAACAATGTATTTTGCTTTCCTTCTCAGCAATGAACTCTTGTCTTTCCTTATTTCATTACTGAATATGAATTCATCTGCTAGAGTGAGGTACCTGTGTCCAGGGAGGTAGGGTGGAGAGTGTAGATTGAAAGGTGGAGTTATTAGTGTTATCTGGGGAACATAGAGGTGGGTGGCTCTGATTGTGTGGTTCAGTTAGGGAGTTTTACGCAGTGAGAGACATGAGGGGACAGAGTCTCAAGACCCTTCTGTGGAACTGGACGTTGTTCGCAAATCCAATGTGAGACAATCTCTCAGGCTCTCTCTCAAACATAACATTCCCATTGTTCTGCTTCAGTGCTTGGCTTGAAACTATTATCAGTGTGATGACATCAGTCAATACTCTCCGCAGACTGTAATTATGAACTTGCAGTGTGTGTCACGGTCCAGTGTCTTGTGGGCGAAACGGTGTGACGTCAACCAAATCTGTTACCTGTATTTGCTAGGGAAAAAAGTTTTCTTTACCGTGTCGGTCTGTTGTGAATCCACTCATGTAAGAAATGTACAGCATATATCTGAAAGTATGTGGACATCCGACTATCATGTCGATATGAGCTAGTTGGACATCCCATTCCAAAACCATGGGCACCTTTGTGAAGGCTTTCCATGAGATTATGGAGCACCCAAACAGCCAAAAGAGCATTTGTGAGCACAGGCACTGATGTTACATCAGAAGGCCTGGCTCACTATCGCCGTTCCAGTTCATCTGAAAGGTGATCAGTGTCGTTAAGATCAGGGTTCAGTTTGTGATTCAGAACTCGGCAGTTCAGCTCTGAGGTGGTGTGGTCCGCCACTTCATGGCTGCGATGTTGCTCCAAAACACTTCCACATCACAATTATTGCACTTACAGTTGACCGGGGCAGATCTTGTAGGGCAGACATTTCACAAACCGTCTTGTGGCAAAGGTGGCATCCTATGACAGTGCCACGTTTAAAGTCACTGAGCTCTTCTGTACGACCCATTGTACTGCCCATGTTTGCCTACTGAGATATCATGGCAATGAGCTGGATTTTATGCACCTGTGAGTAATTGGTGTGGATGAAACACCTGAACTCAGTAACTAGTAGGGGTGTCCACTTATATAGTGGACGTAATGCATTTTGTTGCATGAAATGTGCTGTTTGCTGCCTTTTAGAGTAACAGACAGAGGTCTTGGAAACTGAGAGAACACAGGTACAGAGTTGTCTGAACGGGCCCCTCAAAATTCGCATTATACAAATAAAAGTGGTTGATAATGAGGGCAATTTGTCACACCTGTGACTGAAAACATTTTTCTCAGACTATCGTATCTGTTTTGTTATCCAAAATGTCTTGAAACATTTCCAGATGTCATCAGAATCCGGATTTTAAACTGAAGGATAAAAATGGAGAATTCAGTGAGTTTGGCATTTTCCTGCCATGGTCCTCTTGTGTCATCCAGTTCCTGAAAGGAGTTGCAGTGCCTGTTCCCGAACAATGTAAGCCTCTTTAAACAATTTGGCTGATAACAACACTGTCAACCTCTGTTCCCACTTTTACACAAGCTGAACTGTACGATAGAGTTCACATTACGATTGTCTCACTCTCTGCATTACTTTCATCTTAAAAGAAATGAGTTTAGAATGTTTCAAGGAGACCAAATAGGGACACCATATTGCAGAGCTTCTCAGGGTCTGAAAAAAGTTCGAGCCAAACACTCAACCGTAGATGTACCTGTACTTGGCTCCAGCTCAAGACAATGGAACTCGCAATAACAAATCGAGCAGGAGCCCTCCGACATTCTCTCATGTCCCGGCTCATTGGTAAGAGGTCCAAACACCTAATTTACAGAAACCTCAGGCTACGAGATCAGGTACTTTAAAAGCCATCGCGGCACATTCACACCCCGCTTTGGTGCAAACAAATAAATAGACGATAGCACCCTAACTAAACTGGATGATTCTGTCTTAATGTGCCATTTCAGGGACCAAGGAGCGCCGCGGTCGTTCCAGGGCCTCAGACTCTGGGGCAGTAATGTCTGTCGCAGCACGACTCCTGGCTCCTGGATGATCAGAGTGAAGAGTTCTGCCTCTGAGACCTGAAAGCCACTTCCAAAGGGACATCAGATAGAGTGAGATTGGCAGCTTTTAGGACTTTGTTCCATTTTGGTCCATTTCATCCACCATTACTCCCCAATAGCACGAGGTAACGTGTGGAGAGATGGAGAGGAGGGGAGGAATGGGAGATTACCAGACAGCTGATACAGGTGTACATGGACTAGCGCAGACGGCATACTGGAGCTCTTTGCAAGGCATCGGCCAGATGCTGTTTCCTATTGCACGGGTGCCGGGATCTGTAGAAAGTATATGCCCACCAATTTCTCTATGACGGGATTAACCACGAGCTCTGAATGATTTCCTGAGATTCTGTGACTCAACAATTCCGTGATCCAGGTTCTAGCAGCTTTAAAACCCGCTATCCCAACTTTGAAAAGCTTACCCTCTGGACAAGGGACACTCTTTTTCTTTTGAGCCGGTTCTGCTTCTCTTTTTCTGCTGCTTTCAGGCGTTCATCAACCCCCCCCCTTTCCTCTTCCTGCGCTCCCACTCTCCATCCCTCTCTTCTCTACCTCCCTATATCATCTCTTTCCCTTGAGCAATCTGCTAGGTCGGGAGTTTTTCCTTTCTTACTTCTGGCAGCTTGCTTGGACCACGGCCCTTACAGCTAAATTGGTTTACATTGGAGAGATAAATGCACTGCAAATGCGCTTAAACACGTACAGTCAGAAAATGCAGACAGTGCGTGTCAGGATTAGCACCAAAGTCAGGGTGAAAAAGGAGCGCGTCGCGGCGGCACAAAGCTTGGGGTGCCGCTAGCGAAGCCCATAGATACAGGCGTCTCATCCACTTCTGAGGAAGAGAAGGAGATTTGGCATTTGCATGCTAGCCTGTAAGTCTGGGAATTATAGAACTTGTCGGCCAACAATCCCAACTCCTCGCGCCGTGTTGGGAAGGTTTTGTTTCACAGCGGCGGGGAGCAGACTGCACACTGCTACCTCTTCCACTGGGGATGTTTAGCTAATGTCAGTGCTGGGATCAGCTTTACTGGTCTCTGTGACGCTCTGCGGGGAACGCAGGAGCAGGTCCAGGATCAGTTTCACCGGTCATGTGATGCACCATGTGGAAAACAGGGGCAGGTCAAAAAGATCTCCAATTTGGAATGTGGTATTTTGATATTTGATGAATAAACATTGAATGTCAACCTTAGCTTGTGGGGTTAATTGTTAAGGAGAAACCTTCCAAATGTTGGATGTCAAGATAATAGTTCCATATTATAGCCCATCTGGTACAGAGTGTCCCTGTAACATACACCAATTTGTGGGAGTGCGTCTATAACAAAAGGGGTAGTGCATTGAAAATGTCCTTGTTTAACACTATAAAGCTGTGTAGAGAGATGTTCATTTCTAAAGAGCTCAAGGCCTTTGGTCCCAGACTTTGCAGAGAGAGAGAGGTCGGTTCTGAATGGAGCATCACTGACCTCTGTCATGGTGACATGGTGATGTTTCTCAGATGGCTCAGTGGAGAACAAGGAAAAGTCATTGGAGTAAACTTGCATTTGGGACTGTGGGTCCATTCACATGCACATTAAGTCATTTAGTCTGGTCTTCACTAGTTGGTTTTATGCTATTCATGTAGCGTACTCTTCTATGTACACATGTCATGTGCACAAACACAACGCAGCAAGTAAATTATTCGATTAAACCGAATGTAAGCGAGTTCATCATTTATAAGTGTATTTAAAAAATATGTGTAATCACATTCTTCTAAATACAATTAAATAAAATTTAGTCTTCAGAAACTGTCTACTTTTTAAAGCACATCTCAGTCATTTGGAACGGTGTTATTGTTTTTGACAGCTTCATGTTTTACTGTTAACATGCATGTAAATTCAACATTCACCATAAGGAAATGTTAACTACCTACAACTAAAGAGACCACTTTTTAAAAACGTTTTTATCCGTACAGAAAATTGCTAATAATAAAATGACTACTCACCATTATTAGGACAATGATTAAAGAGAAGTTCCAACCCAGTGGAAGAATGGTCCACTTGACTGAGACATTGAGGACAATGGTTCTAAAGGCAAATAAGAATGGTCTCCAAGTGGACAGTTACAGAATTTGGTTGCATATTGGGGTTGCCATGTCTTCAAATCTGCAATTAGATGAAACCTCCATACCAACAGTTACCTGGGAGTAAAGCCTTTATTGAGGCTAACCAACACATTTCAGAGCCAGGGGTTTGCTCCGATGAGTGCTTTGGTTCGATGAAGGAAAAATAGATCTCCTTGGTCATGTACACCAGGAGTGAGTTTGATATGATAACATGGATGCTAATGCCTGAATGAATTACATATGTACTGTCAAATATAATGGGGGATCTTTGTGTCATCATGTTGTGTTGCTTCCTGGGGCTCTTGTTTAGGGTGATTGCATCATGAACAACAAAATTCACAAGGACATTGTAGCCAAAATCCAGTTTCCCTCTGCAAGAAAGCGCCTAGAAAGAAACCTAGAGAGGAACCAAACTCTTAAGGGTGGCCAGTCCTCTTCTTGCTGTGCCAGCTGGAGGCAATAAGAATACATAACTTTTGAAGGTTAAATCATTCATTTTGCATTTGCACAGTTTCCAAACTTCAATCATGTTGCAAACCTGTAATTTGAATAGAAGAGGTCAGTCCATAAATGTACAATGAAGTCTCACAAGTATATGAAGAAGAGTTCCAACATCCCTCTTAATGCGTTGTCCAGTCTTACATTTTTCATTAAGAAACTCAGTGCTTTTTTCCTTGCCAGGGGATGCTACACAAGGAACTGTAAACAAGGGTGACCACTAATTTGAAACTTATGTTTGGGAAATGTGTATTTGTTTTTATAAATGAAGTATCGTATATTCAACATGTTTAAACATTATTTTACAGGTCTTTACCCAAGTTGTGCTGTATATACATGTGTTGTGTTGTATATACCTGTGTTGTTTTATTAACAATTTTTGCCAGTCACTTTGAAGAGCTTTAACTACATGTATGAAAAAACATCATTAAATTCTGGAGAACCCATAGGCTTTGCCATGAAATATTTTCTTCCAAAAAACTTCTCCAGCTCTAAATAACCACCAAACCGGATTTGTGGCAAAGACGGCCAAGGTTACTTAAAGCTATATTTTCTCTGAGTAAAACAAAAAGAAAATGGCCACTGTTAACGTTTACCATCTACATGGTGTGGCACATAGAAATCAGTCAAGGATATTCGTATTGTGGTAACAATTTGGGAAATATGTTCCAAACAGTATCAAGACTGAACCTTTGCAAGAAAATGTATATTTACCACACAGTGATGCTATGACAGGCAAATGTGTGTGTGTGTGTGTGTGTGTGTGTGTAACTTCCCCAAAAGACCATAGTCATTTATCCCTCCCCCTCATCCCCACCCCTCCCTCCAAACCGACGCCCCCTGGACCTCCCAACACAATACCCCCCAGAGCCTGGCCTTAGCTCAGTCCCCGCACAGCCCCAGCGCAGCCCAAATCATAGCGCACCATTCATTCAATCATTGTTTTTTCCCTCTTTCACCCTCTTTTATGGCCTCACTAAAGGTTTTAGCCGGGCAGAGAAGGGGGGCTGACACCCCTAGAACCCAAGCCCATTGATGAAGTGACAGGCGCTGCCAGAATATGATCCTAATCCTGTTTCCAGCATTCTCTTAGCCCGCTGGCATCGCAATTCCTCCACACATTCTCTGAGCTGTCAACGAGGAAAATCCCTCTAATAGCACATTGCCCAGATACACATCAAAGAGCTCCTGGAAACCTTCCTTCAGCAGCTTAGTAGCACCGTAGACAAAAACACACACACACACACACACACACACACACACACACTGCATTCACATGAACCAGTCCAAACACAAACTCACAATTTACTAATGTGAGCACAGGCCCAGACACCACAGGCTGCCAAAACATAACCACATAATCACACGGCCGTCACATTTTAAAAGCCACATTTCTGCAGCAGGTTTTTTAATATCAACAGATTGACGATCTTGCCACTGTGAGGCGGTTTGTTTCGTCTTCTGTCTATCATTTTTGTAGACTGCAGCTGGATGTCCTTAACCTGGACGGGGACGTTTCTCGTGGGTGTCTGAGAGTTGAGAGAGTAGAAGCGAGACACCATGGCATAACAGGTGTTGGAACTTTGCTGACTCCAGAAACCCTTTCAGTTATATTTCATCGTGTCCTATTCTTACTTAATCCATCGATAACCCAACCCGAGGTAATCTTCTTATGGCAAAGCATTCTGTTTCGGCGCTGCCCAAACCTCAGCTGACAGCAAGGCCAAGAGGGGGAGTGGTGGATGGGGATTGGGGACTCTTTAGAGTCTGACACTGCTTCAGTCATTTCATTTAGGATTAGTTAACAAGTGGCAGGGTGTGTGTGCGTGTGTGCGCGCGCGTGTGTGTGTGCGTGCGTGGGTGCGCGTGCATGCGTGTTATCTACTGTTTGAAACCGGGGTCTTTTAACACAGGCTGGGAAACATCCCCTTAACTCATGTCAAAGTGTTAACAATGATCGTATATTTCTGGGTGTTACAGACTGCATTCAAATCCTTTCCTAATAAATGCTTTCTACTATTGCAACTATTAATAACTCTCTTAGACTATTTTCCCTTGGACTATTTTTAGTACCACCTTTCTCTGTGTGTGTGTGTGTGTATGTGTGTGTGTGTGTGTGTGTGTGTGTGTGCGTGTGTGCGCGCGTGTGTGTGTGCACGTGTGGGTTTGTGTGTGTGCGTATGTGTGTGCGTGTGTGCGTGTGTGTGGGTGTGTGTGTTTGTGCGTGCGTGCTTGCGCGTGTGTGTTTGTTTGTGCGTGCGTGCGTGCGTGCGTGCATGCATGTGTGTGTGTGTGTGTGTGTGTGTGTGTGTGTATGTATTTGTTTGCTGTAGGCCAGGTTCCCTGCTGTGGCAGGGATTTCACACTGCAGGCTGGTGAGGTCAGCCTCCTGCTGTGTGATCCGTATCGTTTAGGAGTTGTTCTGGTAGTCTGGCAAGACTCTCTGACCTGGCAGCTTCGCCAGGTAGCCACACGTGGTCCAAAAGCCCTGATAAATACGACGGCCCAAGCTTCCCAAACTAGCGTCTCAGTGTACCATGAGCTCAGACCAACACTACATTTCACCTCAGCGTAAGACGTGCTCACAAAAAACACTTGCTTGAACCGTTCATGAATTGGAATTTGCATAATTTGAATAAGCGTGTAGAATAATAATCTCATTAACCAATTGATCTTCTTCATACATGTGGTTTATTCCCTTGCATTTTAACAGATAAATTACTCACATTTAAGTAAACAATTGACAAATTCATGTCTGGGGTCTACAGTGGTCAAATCCAGCACTGGTCTCGGTGCAGCTCGGTTTCGGATGAAGTCAGCAGCTAAATGATACATACATTTTTTTTGTCTCTGCTCAGTTAAGTTTATAGCTGTTCACTTGATTACAGAAACAGTCTGGCACTCAGTCCAACACAACCTAGGTTAAGCAGTTTCGTTGCTCTACTCCCACCAGTAGGATTCAATAGTCTCTAATCTGTACTCAGCAGGTATTGGCTTGTTCAACCGTAGGTCCTTTGCGTATGAAGCCACAATGGAACAATTCATAAATAGACTGAATGTCCTCGACACAAAAGGGAACAGCGACTTATACTCACTTACCAAGCAGATGGGATGGGAACAAACATGGAGGGATATTTACAGTACAGTATGGAATAAATTGTAGCAGGTGGGACATAGTCTATAACAGGAAGTAGAGTCTGTCTGCAGGGTGCAGGGAACTGTTGGATTGTGGGCTGTTGAACAGACACGTCTGTCCTGTTGTCATTTTTTTTTAATCCAACATTGGCTCAACCTATGTAATGTTTCTATTTATGTGCCATTTCATCTTGGCCTTGGGGCGCATGCATTGGTCATCAGATACAGTATAATGCTTGTGGACTGTCATTATGCGTTTGCCCCAGTTGGCTTTATACTTCAGCTGTAAGTTCTCAGGTGTTTTAGTTCTCGGGTTTAATGTGTGGCAACAGTATTGCACGAGTGCAGTCTTCCAGACTCATTGTTCCGGCAGGTGTAGGATCTGACTTCCTCTACTATGTTTTCTTAGGGTGTGATGACATTCTTTCTGTTCCGATTGGTCCCAGACAACAATGGCTTGGTTCAAAACCAGAATGCACGCATGGAAAAGGCTGGCTGGTGACGATCGAATCGCTGATAACTGGCACACAGCCCGTCATGGATGTCATTCATCTCCCCTGGAAGCATGTAGCCAATAGTGTAGCGGTCTTGGTCATCGGGCAGGGTCTGTGCACCCAACATGCAACTTGTTCAAGGTAGTGTCCAATGATCCAGTGTCCTGGTGATCCAGTGTCCTGGTGACCCAATGTCCTGGTGACCCAGTGTCCTGGTGACCCAGTGTCCAGTCTCAGTTCCAGTGTCCCAAACGGATATGGTGTCTTTCATGTCCGGTCAGCGATGATGTCAGCAGAGAGGGGTCATAACGCCTGCCTGTGTCCCGGGTAGCTGCCCCGCCCCAGGTGGACAGTGGTGGGGGGGCGGGGTCAGTTTGGCAGCATGTCCAGGCCCAAGGATGCGGCATGCTGCTTGGCCCTCAGGCGCAGGTTCTCGATGCTGGTGGTCTTGCTGTTGAGGCTGGGCAGGCTGCCAGCCGGGGCCTGGAGACCCGCTAGGGGGCTGTTCCACACCTGCTGGGCCTGGGACAGGGATGTCTGGGAGAGGGACTGGTAGTAGGACTGACAAGGCAGGGACCCCAGTGGGGAGGGCATGTTGACGTTCATGCCCAGGTAGGGCAGGGGCGAGGGGGTGCCCACGTCGAAGGACGGGTAGTGGACCATGTGGCTGGTGGCGGCCATGTGCTGGCGGAACTGCTCCTGCAGGCGGAAGAGGCTAAGCGGGGAGGAGGCGTAGGAGTTCCCCTGGGACACACCACCGCTGCCCACTCCGGCGCTGGAGGAAGGGAGGGAGGGAGAGGCCATGGGAGAGTCTGAGGGAGGGAGGGAGAGAAAGAGAAGGTGGGAGGAAGGAAGGAAGGAAGAGGGAGAGAGAGAGAGAGATCATGGTTTTATTATTATGGAGAGCAAGAAAGATTTGATCACAATAAAACAATATAATAATGAATTAAAGTCCCACAAAGAAGAGATGTTATGGAGCAGATATTACATATCCAGTGTTCCCAGGATATCAGTGTTGCAACTGTAGTATAATGTGGCCTTACGTCAGATGTCCCAGTGTCTGTGGGCTTCCTCACCTGGTGTAGGACTGAGACGTCTGCAGAGCGGAGATCCTCCCACCAGCTGCACCTCAATCTGGGGTGGATGATGCTGCGCCTCCTCCTGCAGCCTCTCCCTCCTCAGTCCCCCCTCCCCCTCGCCGTTGTCCTCCGCGGCCGACTCGCTGTCCGAGGCCTCCGGGGAGGTGACATTCACCTCCACGCTCATCTCCGCAGGTTGGGGTCGCATGCTCTCCAAGAGGGAGGAGGAAGAGGTGGAGCAAGGTGGTGGAGGGCTCTTGGGGGTGGGGACACTCGTGCAGGAGTTGTCCGTGCTTTTGGCCTCCTCCTTCTCACCTTCTTCTCCGTTGGTCTCCTTCTGTTTCTGAAGCTGCTCCTTCTGCAGGCTGCGTTGCTTTTTGCGGAACTTGGCCCGGCGGTTCTTGAACCACACCTGTCGAGAGACCACATTGTCATACGGGAATTTAGAAATAACACAAATTCAACACTTAAATAACTTAGACGCCAGGAAAATTATTAACCCATGTTGGCTGTAGAAGCTGAGTCTTCCATTTGTCAATATTGGTGGTTAGTTATCACAGCATTCATGTTAATCAAATGTCACGATCAAAAAAATCTTGTATTTTCATTACATTTGTACATCCACTTCCCAACACTGAAACCAAAGAGCGGTAACTTGTCCTGGTGTGAAGCTTAAAAACAACCCCGCATCTGAGCGAACAGGGCATGTGTTCGGAACGTTGCCGTGCTGTTCACCTCCACCAACTACAAGAGGGCTTATTAAACAGGGCTCTTCCTGACTACCTCACAACCCACCCCTAAAAAATTAAACGGTTCCTCTCTTTGGTCTAATCAACATCCCCACCTGAACACGAGCCTCTGGTAGGTTGGTGCACATGGCCAGGCGCTCCCTCATCACCACGTCAGGGTAGTGGGTCTTCTGGAAGGTCTTTTCCAGCGCCTCCAGCTGCTGGGCAGTGAAAGCTGTGCGACTGCGACGCTGTTTTCGGTGCTGGGAGCCATACCGGGCCTCGAGGATGATGTCTTGAAATGTGCAGCCGTTGAAGGAAAAAGAGACAGGGACAATTTAATTGAAGGACAGGTCAGAGTGCTGGTCAGTGACACCGTCGTAACTCCATGTAACCGTTAACTGCGTAAAGCTCAAGAATACTCAAGAAAATAAAAATGTTAGCGTGGGTTTGGGTGATGGTTTTATGTTCTTCCTGACGTCAATGATGGATGCAGTGGAACGGGTGAAAGTGCGATCAGTTCTTACCAGCCAGTCTCTCTGCTAGGGTGAGCGCGTGCACAGACGGGCGGTAGTCGGGCGCGTGTTGGGCCTGCTGCGCCGCCTGCTGGTGAAGGTTGTACATGGCGCTCAGCGAGTTCATGGCGTGGAGAGAATATCCATTCACTCCGTAGTGTTGCATGACTGCTGTGAACTGCGAACACGGTGGGATTTGTTAACTGGCATTTATGAACACCCAATCATTAAGAGGTTATGTTGAACAAAAATTAAAATAATTCGTTTTTGTTGAATTGGCCTATAATAACTATAATATCCGAATGGATTTACCCGGATAGCTAGTCTTTGCCTGCAGTTGTCGAACCAGAGAAAGAGCAAACGAAGTTAATATATAATTTTTTGTATTGACATTTTATTTCTATTAAACTAAACCTGTTTTTTGTTTTTATGCATTTCAAGAAAAGTATTGTCCCGTAATATTTTAAATAGGCTTAGTTAATAAGTTAAAGTGCCACCTGCGTTTGGGACATAATCCTATTTTCGCTCCACCAGTTATTATATGGGTATATTCTGAAAATTAAAGCGAAGTTGCTCATTCAGATATGATGGCACCTAGCCAGCCTTCACTAACCCTATAAAGCTCTGTTCCCACGGAGAGTTCGCTATTTAGCCAGCCCGTCCCATGAGAGTTCACCCCACCAAAGCCACGGGGGCTGTGTGAAATAATTAGCCTGCTCTCCTGTGTTTTCTCAACATTGATGCTGATATTAAAATTCATTTGATTTCGCACTTGACTTGTCCGAATAACAAAGCCACGTGGTGGGCTATAGTCAAGAATTAGTATCCATACAACCTGCGCTCAATTTAAAAAATATCAACGGAAAAAACACACACAATTCAGATATGAATCAGGTTATTTTTCCATCTGAAAACCCCCGAAAATAATATGTGTGACCAGCTGCCTGATTAAATAAATGTTATAGTCGTTTTTAAAAATAAAGTCATACAGACCTAAATAATTTGTCAGCCTTTTAAATAAAGGCAAAACAGACACAAAACAATATGCCTAAAAACGCTAAATGGCATAAATTATAGCCATCCTCGAAATATTTATTATCACACAAAGTTAAATTGATTGATTAGGCTTGCGTGATAGTGTTACAAGACTAAATAAAAAAGTTATTACGTGCTATTATAATGTACACCCAGGATGCGAATATATTTCACGAAATATCTGTTACATTGATTCTTGCATGTTAAAGCATATTGCGTTGCGTCATTGTCTGAAACACAGCAGCAATGTTTTTAGAATTATTATATTGGCCCATTACTCAAATAAGTGGTTTAGAATATGTTTTCTGACAGTTTATTTGGGAGTTATACCCTATGCCCATATTATCATATAGCCTACGGTATTATTTTAATCTATATGCACTTGGGAATGAAAAAGCCTAAGGGTGACAGCGGAAATTTGTACCCCAACAATAAATCAAAATGCAGTACTTTATTGCCTAAATTATATGGTCAGACCCCAACCAGGAAGTTATTAATGAAGACGTGTGAAATTCATTAATTGATCCTCATACAAATGTATGACAATAATTCATTAAATTAAACGATTACTTGGATAGCCTTAACTAATAGGTTTTTCTTTTTGTCACCAAAAGCAGTAGAAGGAACTTCTATTTAAATCTTACAGTGTCTAAATGACTGAATGTTACAATTCTTAATGTATCATTGAGGCATTGTACCCTTTTCATTTTTTATAGTCTATATTACACTAATGAAGTGTCATTAATTGCTATGACAATAATAAAATACTGAGGAGGTAATTTAAGGCAAATACAGGGATTATCATATCCATATTTGGTTCTTTGTATATTTATATATTATATTTATATATTTATTACAATACCATAAGTTCACCCCGTGACTCCCGTGAATCGTTTATTTCTTATTGCTAGCAAATCTGTGCCAGCCAGTCATGAGGGAACACTACATTGGACGTGGACAGACGGTGCATTGCTAAATATTTACCTAACTCCCTGAGTATTTGAGTTGAATTGGAGTCGTTTCTCCTGGTCCCACTGCCCGGAGGCTTGAAGTGGCGGGTAGATGTTTGAGGGCTTTTTGGTGAAATATGCATGTGAATCCCCAGTTGGCTTACCCGTCTAATGTAGGCTATTGGTGCAAATAGGTTTCAACTACTCTGCTATTCATTTGTCATCTGCCCTGACGTGGAAAGTGTGTGTGTGTGTGTGTGTTCCTGTTTGATAGTTCGTGTCTTGCTATTGCCTGTAGCCTACATATTGTTTACAGTGGGTTTATTAAATGCTCTTTAAATCCTCGTGGCACAGAATATGAAACTCCATGTGGATTGAGGCAGCCTTGGGATCCGATTTGACTCCCATTATAACCAAATATTACCCCAGAGGGCCGTGAACATGTATAGACAAAACTATATATATATATATATATCAAAGTTATGCCCACACTTATATCAATATACATGGGTAATATAGTGAACTATTCGGGAAACTTAACATTGAATAAAAAAATGCTGTGGCCAAAGTTTCAGTAAGGTTTTGAAGTATTTATGTATAATGAATTACCATACTCATCAAAGCACTATTTTGCTCCAATTTGTCTGCAAAGCCATAAAATACAGGTATAAAGATGAACGCAATTATATATATTTTTATTTATACATATTTATTGTGACAGGTACACTTCAAAATGCATACCCAACCTATATTGTCTAACTCCGATTGGTTATGCCTCTTCGAAAAGTTCTTACCTGTTATTGAAGCAAGTGGGGTCTTCCGGAGTATCCGTTTGTTTATAATGGAATTTTAATCTCCGAGTAGCACCTGGTTGACTATGTTTACTTCTACAATCCGTCCTGTTTAATCCTGTATACTCATATTTCAACTAAATTCCAAACTCCTCAAAACGTCGTCTTCTTTCGGGAATAGAGTAGTCCGTTTTCTGCGCATGCTGTTCTCACTCCGGTGTTTCTCGAGAGTGTGGGAGAATCCTGAGAGCTGCCATCTATCGTGCTCGCGCACGAGGTATGGGCTTTAAGGAGCTGGAGCGCCTGGTGAGGTCATGCAGGATTTCAAATGGTCCTTAGCTGTGCCAATGAAAAGAGGTTTACTTCGGGCTTTCTCATGACTAATTTAGACCTTTAATTTCTGAATCCATGTTGGTACTCTAATGTTGCCATCAACCACGTAATTTTTTTTTTTTTTTGCCTATGTCTAACAACAGTTATTTATATATAATTAACTATTATATTAGCCTACTTATATTGGCTCATATTTATATAGTAATTTAACCTATAACTAATAGCAACATACAATGTATTATTATTATAATTATTATTATATTAAATAAAATGACTATATGGGCCTGTATTAAAACATTATTTCAATAGGTTTAGCTATACCAATTACAACAGGCGTTGCAATGACGAACGGTCAATAATGTCTGTATTTGATATGCAGAAATATGTTTTATAAAGTCATTTTATTAACTCAAATTCATTTGGAAAAGGTTCTTACAATTCAACATACATCTTACACTGTAGGCCATAACTTTGAACAATATACATCAGTCTATTTTTAACAGGATCATCATACTAATATCCATCATTTAATTTTGCAAACATTTATTACTGTATATTCATTTATATGTAATGGCTGTAATGTAAATCGCTGTAAATCTAAAGTTACAGTATGAACGTTCAGAAGTGCCGGCGGCTTTTATAACGCTTTGATTACAGTGCAACTTAGGTGTTGGGGCGTTTAAAGTATTGAGTTACTCAGGCGTTAATTGTATTTGCTTTTCGACTTTGTCCAGCCATTTGCGAGGGAGTCCACGACGTGGAGATGGCTAATAGATGCCAGGGTATTGCCTTTATAAACTCAGCTGGCCCCAAGGGATTTAGGTTAGGATTGGGGAGACAAGACGCATTTCAGCCTCCCCAAAAAAACTGTCTTAAAATGACTGCGGGTAAGAGGATTAAAACAATAATGCCCCCTCTCTTCTTCAAGGTTTTTAGAAAAGATTTCTTCTCCCAGAGAAAAACCGTTTAGGCTGGAATTAAGGGCAGCGAAAAGTAGCCTTCTAATGTAACGCTTGCATATTTTGATGAATTTCTCTGGGAGAGTGGTGGACAGAAGGAGGAGGGGAGGGGGTGAAATTCTTAACTCAATTTGATCTTTGGCAGTATTAATCCATATTACTTAAGACTTTAGACAAAACACTCCATGCAAGAAAAACGTCTGCATCATACGCACTTTCATGACTGAGAAACGTTCCCATCCTGAGATAAATAGCCAGTACAGACATTCAGTATATACATATTGGGCAATATTAAGTCGAATATGCAGTCCTATGTATCTTTTCACATCGTGCCATTCTTACACCTTGAGTGTCCAAAATAGGTCAATTTACCGGGGTGAAGAGACAATTGGGAAAACACTGACGAGGAAATATTTAACTACTCGGTGTTGGTGTCGTTTAAATTGAAAACAGGTTTGGTATAATGCCAGCTGACATCTTCCTTACGCTGTGAATTTATCAGCAACAAGTTATTGCGCGCTGTTGTTGACGCGCCATCCATCGTGACCCAGAAAGCGCCTAGTGCTACAGACAGCCCTTTTCAGTATCTATTTCAACCATTGTGATTATCTATTTGTGAAACTTTATTTGATTCATTTAAAAAAGGCGATTTATTCAACATCGGAATTGCTTTTTTCGTAGCGGGCATGCCTCCCCTGCCTGTTTTTATGTATTGAAGAACATTTGCATATAGGAAATAGTTCCAGGAAACAGCTCCTGATCTAGGTTTTGAGACTTCATAATTATGATAATCTGCTGACTTAATATTCATATAATAATGCCAATGATATTGTCCTAATTGTCCTTTTCAATATTCAGCGAATAGGCCACGGCGATTATCTGATAATACATTATACTCATGATTTTCTCAACCGCCTTGTCAGTTTAAAAACAATTACGTATTTGGGAATTAATTCGTAATGCACATTAGTTACCAATTATTTTTTTTAGTTTTCAGGAAGTTTGTATTCCTAAAAAACCAACCCTCTGTTCCTCCGTCTTTTGTCAGCACAATATAGCCGCCTATCACTAAGTATTTGGGCCTGGGAGAGAAATCGGATTAACTTGTGAACCGATGGAAATAAGAACTTAAACGGGAGGTAAATCTGGGCAGTGTCTCTTTGTGGGAACCGTTTCTAAAGCAATTAAAGCGAGAAGGCATTCCTCTCTGCTGCTCTTCCTCAAATCAGCTTTCTACAGAACTTAATGCGGGCTAATGTCCAGCGCGTCGGAGGGGTTTAAAGCCAAGTGTCAAGAAGAAGACGGACTTCTATTAAAGCGATATCACTCTCGCGCACACACTCACCTACACACATACACAACTGTCTCCCTCTTATCTTTCTCTCCCTCTCTCTATTCTCTCTCATCCTAACACCCTAACTTTGCTAGCCCTTATTTCGAAATTCATCACAGATTCCCACGGATTTGGCACTAGTGATCATTGTTCTCCGCGTATACGGCAACGGCTCGGTTCAGACTTTATCATGTTAAAGCCTCCACTGATGTGAATTATCGTCTTTGCGCTCCATCATCTATGAATGACGTAGGGCTGCCTTCTTTCAGGATCTAAAACTTTATCCAGTCATATCAGTACTTGGCAGAACATGCCTTCATAAACCGACTCGAGAAGTAAAACACTAAATGGAAACTCTAAATGACGTCCCGTTGCAGTTTAATCATGTTAAATACGCACAAGCGTTTGTAATTTGTTTGTAATAAATAAATAAAAATAGAACACATTTTTTTCAGATATTTTTCATCAAATCAAGTGGATGTTTTTAGTCTCCGAATGCACATTGAGTGATCATGAGGTTTTTCGCAACTTAATGAATACATTATCTTACAATTCTCCCGCTTTCAGCCTCCCTGCCCTAGTACACTCAGTCAAGGGTATTCAGGGCTGGCTGTGCTCGTTTAAGACGAATTAATCATTTTGATGTATGGGATAGAATTGACTGCTACCTGGGGACTTGTGTGACGAGAGTAACAAAGCAACTTGCCAGCAGCAATATTTTAGACATGTTATTAGAATGGCCTTCGTCTTAAAGACAGTTTTAGATACCTGTTTGAAAGGCGACAAATCCCTTATCTTTTGTGGAAACCTCTATTTTATTTTTGGAAATCGCTTTTGCTCATGTCAAGGACTGCAATTTCGAAATGTACATAAATTCATAATCCACACGTTGACGCGCAAAGACATCCACGCGTTTGTTTTTCTATCCTTTTAGGGACCTGAAACCCAGAAATTCACATTTCCTATCAACCTTGCCCTGAACCTAAATTCAACCCATCATTAACCACAGTTACCTAACTTTTATTCATATACTTAACCTAGACTTAACGCCTAACCCTAACTCTAAACCTAACCCGTAATACCTTAACCTGAAAGTAAAACAATTCTTACACTGTGGCCAACTGCATGTTTTTCACAGTAAACCTAACCTCTACACTGGACATTGCATTTTCCTAGGGGTCTTGCAAAAAACCGACTTTGTTAAGTCATATTTTCATTGTTGGGGCTTTGGATTTCCAGATGTGCACATTCACACACACACAAACACACACACAGGCACGCACGCGCACGCGCACGCACACGCACACGCGCACACACACACACACACACACACACACACACACACACACACACTGTATAGCAAGTTGTATAGCAAGTTCGGGAAGGGTGAGTTTACAAAACACAAGCGGTGATTGTTAGATATTAAAATGTGTCCTGCATGGGGCGCATTTTGGCTGTGTGTCCCAACCCACACTGAAACACTGCTGCTCTAGCATAATAACAGGATCATCTCAATTATTATCTAAAACAGGGATGCCCAACCCAGTTCCTGGAGATCTACTGTCCTGTAGGTGCTCTCCAACTCTAATTCAGCACACCTGATCCGAATTATTAGCTGGATGAATAGTTAAATCAGGTCACAAATGGGGTTGAAGAGAAAACCTGCAGGACAGCAGATCTCCAGGAACTGGGTTGGGCAGCGCTGTTCCGAAACTTAAAAAGAGACATCCTTAATCAGCACTCTGGATATGAGGCATCGCTTTGGCCATGCCATGACCCATTAGTCATGGTCTCCTGAGATGCCCTCTGACCTCATGGGGGGGGGGGTCAAGGCTGACGTGTTTCACAGAGCTCACCTTAACCGACGTCAACGGGACTGAAATACATCAATGTTAACCACACCGTAACGTGGACTCCAACCACATCGGTTAAAAACCGTACAGGGAAACCATACGGGATATTCTGCTACTCTGCTGTAACAAACTCATCGGCCACTTCGAGTGTCGACACAGCCCTACCGGAGAAAATGGCGCACCAGCGTAGATGCCCCATGGCCACCCTGGCAAACAGTTGCTCTGGCCAACTTGACATATTGAAGTTGGCAGGTTTGTTTCCTCCCTTCTTCAGTGAGCCTGTGTTTGGTTGTCCCCCTCGGGCAGCAGCCTAGCACAAGGGCTGCTATTGTATTGGCCTAATCCAGGGGCGACACAGCTTTAGCAACATGGAGGGATAAAAGCCTATCAAACCACTACTTTATGGGGGCAAATCTTCCCTAATCCCTCGCTTTATCTAAACAAAAGGAGAGAAACAAGAGGATAGAAAGAAATGGTGCAGACACAGGGCAAGACCTGGAGTTATGCAAAGGAGTAGTTTCACAGCAGAAGCTAACCATTTCTGACAGGCTTTCACCTCCACACCAGGATCCTAAAAGGAGAATAACAGTCATTAACAGTTTTTTATATATTAATATACAAATACGTAGCTGTGGTTCATCTAAACAGGTTCAGTATTAATTTGCTACTTTACGTCTGGTCTGGTTTGTATTAGATATGGCCAAAATAGCAGTCCCCTTCCCTTGGCTCTTTTCTCAGCTTGAAACCAGGGTCTACGCCCGGAAAGCATCAGTCCACACATACTGTTCAGCAAATATGCTTAATCACTCCTAATCACAGAAACACCCTGACCTGGATCCAAACTGTCCATTAATTTACGTTTTTACAAAATACTTCATTGAATTAAATTGTGTAACGGAGTGAACTCAGTAGAGTGAGAGTGCAGAGACGTGAACAGTCAACCAACAGAAGGGAAATCCAATGTTGCATTGACAGAGATTGATCTCCAAGACGTTTGTTTACCGACAGTTTATTTACAGCGGTCGTGGAATGCAAAGGCACTCTTCTCACACACGTCACCTGGCTGTGGGTTCAAAACCATATTCCCAAGTCCAAATTTCTTCTTTGCTCAATGGCAACTTAAGACAAATCCCAAGTGCAGTGGCTTGGGGAGTTAGCAGGTCAGGGCCTCCCTTTTGCATTGCTGCCAAACATGCCACCGGCGAACCGTGTGGATGACGCTTTGCCAGAAAGCAGGATAAATGGAGAGCCAGACGGCTTCTCTATTATCCCTGATCGCGAACCGCCTCTCCATTTTGTATCCTCTGGACAACGAGTACCTGAGTGATTGGGGCCTCAATCCTCCGGCACTGGACTTCACATAAAAGAGAAACCACAGTAAAACAAGGAAGACAGCAGATATTTTGACCCCTGAAAACCATTAACGGGGCGATACAGAACACAGGACAAACATCTCCCCATTCATCTGATCAACTACAACTGTGAGGACTCCGCTTCCCATAGTGCCCCATGCTGTCCAGAATCAGGGCCTTTAATAGCGTGGGGGGTAATTAGGGGATAATGGGCTGGGGATACTCATCAGGGACCGAGTGATTAGTGATTCATTACAGGGGCTTAGTTAAAACCGGGTGGAGGCAGCGAAGGGAGGGAAGGAACACTGGTGCAGGCTGACAAATTGCGCTGGATTTATCTGAGGTAATTAAACCATCAACTGGGGGAACGAGGGTGTGAGAGAACGGCACTGGTACCGGCTGTTCCCCATAGTGTCACCGTCGGGGGAGGGAGGCGTCCTGTTATGTCACGGTAGTAAGGCAGAGAATTGTGTTTCGTTACGGGGCCCTTGTTTATCATTCACACGAATCAACTGATCACATATTGGTTCATTTCTGTTTTGCCCAGTAAACGTCTATTACTGTGTAAGGAGACTGATGTTTCATTTAGCTGTTTGGGAGAAGTGTCCCGAAAGACGTTTGAAAGATTCTTAACAAAACATCTGATAAGAATATTATTGAAGAAGCAGCCCAGGACTTTAGCAAATGAAGAAACTTTTCGTTAACTTTATGAATTTGTTTTGGGTGATACATGTTTTTTATACATGCATGATCTGTAAGTAGAAGCTCTATCGTTTGTCAGTCAGTCATGATGTGGTTTTGAAGAAGTTTGGCTGATATTGGCACATGCAGTACACTGCCCACTTTCACCAGCAGGATCTTACTACCAAGTGGTCTGGACTGGTTGATGGAGCAGGACTCTTTTTCCTTCAGACTAACTGGGACGATATGGGTCCGTTAAACTCTCAAGCTCAGGGACAAGCCTTGGCGGTGGCAGTGTTTTTGGGAAAGACCCATAGGTGATGTAAATTGGCCAGCACCTCCCAGGTCGGGGGAGGCTTTGTCAGCAGGAATTTCCTGGTCTCATTGGTCTATGGCAACTCTCAAAGGTGGGTCTTTAATCCTGCATTAGACTTCCGGAATAGAAAGAAGCAGGTTAGTCAACTTTCCCTAATCTATGGTGAGATGTGTCACGGTTTGACAGGGCCAAATAACTGGATGCGACAATTGTTGGAATGATAATTGGATACATCAAAACAAGGGAAGGGCGAAATAAAAAATATAAAATGTAAAATGAAACTCTGAAAAGTCTCTCTAAAGCCAGTCGACCAGCCAAACGTAATCCTCTCAGGGTATGTTTCAGCGTCGTAGCTAAGGAACTTACAAGGAGAAGCAGATTGTCTTTCTGTTTTCTGATTCGGGAGCACTTAGAGGAATGGGGTGGAATTGTAGCGGTTTGATAATAACAAAATATTCCTGCGTTCACAGCTACCTGTCAGCACTCAACAGCTGTGCACGTTGGTAAATCAGATCAGAAGTGTATTACAGCATCATAGGGTCATCTGATACGAGACCTTTAGTAAATTTAAGCTCAGTCTTTGAGCTAAAGTGAGTAGTTGCTCTCCCAACATGATCCACGTTTCGGTCAGAAAGATACAACAGTAGCAGCTCAGTTCTCCACACCTGGTGAAGACCAGACTCTTGGGACGGTTTCATCTAGTACCGCTAAGAACTCTTTGCAAGTATGGAATATTCCCTATAAGCAATACTCACATATGCGTGGGCATGCAAGCCCAAACAGCCAACACTCGAAGTGCTGACGCCATCACATCCAAGTAACCCTTTGGATACATATCCCCTTAATTAACCTCTTCACTCATTACGCATGAGCCTTGTCTCCAAGCAGCCAGCTTTTAAAATGTGATCCCACTCTTTCCTTGAACCTTCAGAGCCTTAACAACCTAGGGAGTCAAAAGTCTCTTTACAGCCTACAGAGCCTTCATTGTCTATAGTCTTCAGAGCTTTTATAACCAACATTCTACAGGGTCTTTGTAACGATGGACTGTATATTAGGTGTTGGTGAGCTCCAGTGTATTCACTCTCGTGTGCCGGTAATAGCACAGATGACAAGGAAGTGGCACCATCTTCATAGTCTACTGTCTACAGAGCCATCACCTACAACTGGGCTCTTCAACTTGGATCCTGGAGGTCCAAAGTAGGCGTGATATTGGCTTCAACGTTCAGAGCCTTCTCAGTCTACAACACCTACAGAGCCCAGTCTGCGCTGTTTATTCAAGCCCAACCCCCCATCGGTCCCATTCTGAACAGAGAATTATGGAACGAACATAAGGTGTTGGTATATTTTTGTTCATCTAATCTGAGCTTTATGCATTGTTCCCAAAACAAAGCCTTTGTAGAAGAGTCTTGCTGGTCTGGTGTGTAGAGACTCCATTCTGCATTAACCCGAACCCAACACCTGAAGGAAGGCAGGCAGAACCCGGCCTGTGGTCATAATATGGACCCAGCAGATGTTGAAAACATGGTGAAAAGGCATCTTTCAAATTATTGGGTGAGGTGGTTCGATGCTGACACATACAGACAGACTCAAACCCGCCCACTGTGCACTGCAAGGCTTTGTGTGTGTGTGTGTGTGTGCAGATTTCAGTATGGTAATATAAGGAAAATGTAACCTTGTGTTAATCTGTCTATTTTCTGCTCAGGCTTTTCGTTTACAAGATTATGCTTATAACTTGATTAGAGTTAGAATATAATTAGGGTTAGGGATAGTTTTTTAGGGATTGTAGTTAGTGTTAGCGTAAGGGTCAGAGATAGTTTATTAGGGATTGTAGTTAGTGTTAGTGTAAGGATTAGGGATAGTTTATTAAGGAGTGTAGTTAGTGTTAGCGTAAGGGTCAGGGATAGTTTATTAGGGAATGTAGTTAGTGTTAGCATAAGGTTTAGGGATATTTTATTAGGGATTGTAGTTAGTGTTAGCCAAAGGGTTAGGGATAGTTTATTAGGGATTGTAGTTAGTGTTAGCGTAAGGGTTAGGGATAGTTTATTAAGGATTGTAGTTAGTGTTAGCGTAAGGGTTAGGGATAGTTTATTAGGGATTGTAGTTAGTGTTAGAGTAAGGGTTAGGGATAGTTTATTAGCGATTGTAGTTAGTGTTAGCGTAAGGGTAAGGGATAGTTTATTAAGGATTGTAGTTAGTGTTAGCGTAAGGGTTAGGGATAGTTTATTAGGGATTGTAGTTAGTGTTAGCGTAAGGGTTAGGGATAGTTTATTAAGGATTGTAGTTAGTGTTAGCGTAAGGGTTAGGGATATTTTATTAGGGATTGTAGTTAGTGTTAGCCAAAGGGTTTGGGATAGTTTATTAGGGATTGTAGTTAGTGTTAGCGTAAGGGTTAGGGATAGTTTATTA
>JACXGJ010006568.1:0-33846 GCA_016801105.1 Esox niger | reverse complement strand
TGCGCCGCCGCCAGCCACGGAAGACTGGCCGCCTGCGCCGCCGCCAGCCACGGAGGACTGGCCGCCTGCGCCGCCGCCAGCCACGGAGGACTGGCCACCCCCGCCGCCTAGGCCCACGGCGTCTCCTGCTGAACCAGGCGCTCGTCCGCCGCCGCCCGAGCCAGTGGCGTTCCCTTCTGTCCCGGCTCCTCCGCCGCCCGAGCCAGCGGCGCCCCTTTCTGCCCCAGCCGTTCCTCCACCGCCCAAGCCTGCGGCGCCCCCTTCTGTCCCGCCCGCATTGCCCCCCCTGGCCCGTCCCGGCCACTCCGGGTGCTGGGCTTTCCCCGGACGGTTTGCTGCCGGCCCGCCCGCCCCCCCCTTGGTTTTCCATGTCTTGCTTTCGGGAGCCTGTGCCTTGGGAGGGCGTAGGCTACAACACCCAGTCATTTGGAGTTGCTTTGAGTTTGCTTGTTTGTTACTTTTGTTCTTCCTTAATTAAACTATGGACTATTATATCCACAACGTCTCTGCGCCTGAGTCCTTCCACCAATTCCATGACACGGGCCCATGTAAGGATCCAAGCACGGACTGGAGAGGAGAGGGGGAGTGGCAGGTAGATTTGTCGGGGACGAGCAGTGAGGCGACTCACGAACCGGCAGCAACGGTACAGGCAGGGAACAGGCAGAGTAGTCGGGGGCGGGGGATCAGTCGGTACACGGAAATGGGAATCGAGCGTTTGTGAATTGCAAGACAAGGCATGCGAGCGTAGACAAATAATCTGTCAGGGGAGAGATGACAGGGAGCAGTAGAAATATGGTTGGTGATGAGGTGAGTGGGAACAGGTGTGTAAATGTAGATTGGGAACAGGTGTGAGCGTGAGCGATGAACAGGTGCGCGTTCACTGTTCAGGGACGTGAGGACCTGCTTCTGCATGATCGCGGAGGTGGGGATGTGACACAAGTCATCCAAGAAGCAAGCAGGCAAGTTTATTCATACAGCACTGTTCATACATAGAAGCAATTCAGTGTGCTTTACAATGAAAATAAAGATATAAAAATGCAATTGAATTTGCAAAAATTACCATATTTTTTTTCAAAAGTATCTGTAATTCGATTATAATATTGTTGGTAACACAATGGATTACAGTTATCGTTTTTTGTAATCTGTCACTCCCCAACAACAAAATAGGAAACACACCAAGGGGGGTGAATAATTTTGAAAGGCATGTACATGTGTGCCTACATTCCCTGGCAGGAATTCCTATCACACCATCTTACTGCCTTCTTGGGGACATAAACACTAACATTCCAACCTTCGAAGTACAGACTACTCCTCCACTGGAACTCAATAGAATGTCATGAACTGTACGTTCACACCCACAGGCGCCGATCACTGATTGTTTAAAAGCATTGTAGCTAGCAGAGGCGTCATACCCATAGTGAGCACAATGGCATTTGTGACAGATTTCCTGAACAGGGTCCTATTGCACAATTCAAGTTTGGCTTTTTATTTAATTTAATAAAGGTCCAGATTCAGATTTGAAATTGTATATAATATAGTACTGTTTGATAAAGTTATAGGAAACATGTGCTGCTTTTAAAGTTGATAATCTGCTCTACTTAGTTCTGAGAAAAGAGGCTTCAATGATTCACACTTGCCAGAGAGCTGTTCTTTGTTCATGCCCGTTCACGGTATTTCACACCCTCTTAGGACTTAACCCCATTAAGCTATTTAAGAATTCAAGTGGAGACACTCTGGCCTTGTGCTAAACTAGTCTGGGAGTCTCTAATAAACACATACTATAGCAAACCAAATAAAATATATATATATTTTTTTTCACATGGATTTGATACATCAGGTATAAACAGTACAATTAAAGGTAAAGTATCTTAGCAACAGGATACATAATAAGTTGTAGCAGCAATGTAAGTACAGAGTTTGTGTGCAGGTGCACAGCCACTGAGCCATTATAGGCTTATAGATTAGGTATAACCACTAACACCTGGATGAATGCCCAGTCAATCGGGTTGTTTATTATCGAGAGCTGTATATTTGTTTGATTAATGCAGCCATTCAAACAGGCTTATGAGTAGAGTGGCTCAAAGTATCCCACCATGAATCTTATGGCCCTCTGAAATTTAGAAAAATTTAGAGACTGGCCAGATTGATAGAATTATTGATGACCATTGTCCATACATGCCAAATATGAAGTACCTGTACATCGGTCCTTAGGGGCCAGAGGAGATACATTTCAAGCAGAGTTAATGAGTCCCAATGGCAAATATGTTCCTTATGAGGAGGTGGGCTTATCTACCTCTTCAAGGCTGTATCTCAAACGAGGTGAGTATGGTTATCTTGCTAATGTGAAAAACCTCAATAGCGCCAGCATGTGGTTGATAAAAAAAAATCATTGCTGTCATTTATTTCTTATGGTCCTTGTCAACATACCTACCAAGTAGAATTATTATACCTTTATACTTGAAGGAGATGTCTGTATATGTGCAAAACTACGCCCTTGGTCATGTTCATTGGTCAATAGCATCAATTTTTTCGGACATACTCGCCTGGCTTATAGAACATTTGAAGACATCGGTCCATTGACGCCGGGTGTCAAAGGACATGAATATCGGACATTCCATGCTACAGGAGTAGATTATAAAGCATTTTTCAAATATTCAAATTTGCCAAAGAAACATTAACTCTGCTTGAAATGTATCTCCTCTGGCCCCTAAGGACCGATGTACAGGTACGATGTACAGCGCCACCGTACCGTGCACTCCCAGTTCCCGTCACTTCACAAACACATCAATGGGTTTAGTTATCTGTCCCACCCCTGCCTAACAGGTTGTGGTGGTGCCCTTGCTGTACTATACACATCCCATTTTAAAATCACGGAGTTGTCTCCTCCATCCACCTGATTTTAATATATTGTCTATAAATCAACAAAATCCCATCCTTATTTATCGTCCTCCAAAAGCTAATGACTCATTCCTCTCCAACTTAGCTGTACAACTCACCATTGCGGCATCACTCTCCCCTTGCCTTCTGCTTGGTGACATGAATATTCACTTTGACTCACCTAGCTCCAAACTTACCAGTTTACAGAGATGCCCTCAGTGCTGCTAGGTCCTCCTACATCTCAAACAAAATTAACAGCTCCTGTATGAAATCCCAGGCCCTCTTCTCTACTGTCAGCAAACTACTTCATCCCTGCAATGAAACACTCTCTAGGCCCTCCACTGAACTTACCAACTCTTTTTTTTGCAGTTTTTTAAAGATAAAAACAAACTCCTCACTATCTAATTAATCTACTGTTAACCTCCATATTTGTTCACCTACTTGCCAGGACTCTCACCTCTCTTCATTCAATCCGGTTGATTCCCCTTACATCACAAAACTCATAATGACATCCAAAAATACTACCTGCTCTCTCAATCTTCTTTCCATAGTCCTGCTTAAAGCCTCCATACCTGCTCTCTGTCCACACATAATAAGCATAGTTAACCTCTCCTTCACCAACAGTATTGTCCCCTCCTGCTCCAAAGGAGCTGCTGTCACCCCCATCCTAATGAAACCTGGACTAGACAAAACCATACTTAACATGTTCTGCCACATCTCCAACCTCCCCGTCCTGGCAAAAACACTTGAAAGAATTGCCTTGCAGCTCCAAGCCTACCTCCTACAAAATCATCTATATGAGCCTCTTCAGTCTGGTTTCCAGCCAATCCATAGCACAGAAATTTCACTCCTCAAAGTTGTCAATGACCTCCCTGCTGATGCCGGTTCCCTCAACATCCTGATTCTCCTCGACCTGAGTGCTGCTTAATCACTAGATTCTGCTAACCAGGCTCAAAGGGCTTGTTGTTGAGGGAACTGCACTTGCCTGGCCCAATTCCTATATCACTAACCAAACCTGTTTAATTTCCTCAAAGGGCTAAACTCTGACTCAACTACAGTCACTCAATGTGTCTCCCAGGGCTCAGTACTTGGTCCACTACTCTTTATCATCTACATCCTTACCCTTGGTCAAATTCTCCGCCACTTCAACCTAAATTTCCACTGCTATGCTGATGATACACAAATATTACTAGCCACCAAGTCTCTCAACAACACACCTCTGACCCATATCTTACTGCAATAAAAGCATGGATGAAGGACAACTTCCTCAAACTAAACAGTGACAAAACATAACTTCTACTCATTGGAACCACATCCACCCTCACCAAAACTGGCACTTTCAACTTCAACATCGCTGACACCGTTGTTTCTCCATCCCCCCACGCACTTAACCTTGGTGTCATTCTGGACTCGACACTCTCCTTTGATCAGCACATCAAACAGACTGTAAACTCTTAGTTCTCCCATCTTTGCAAAATCACCAAACGTAGACCTTTCCTCACCCGTCCTGCTGCTGATACTCTAATACGTGCACTCATAACCTCCCGTCTTGACTACTGCAATTCACTACTCACCGGCATCTGTGGGGGATAATTCTATAAAATGCATAAATAACCTTATACTTATGAAAATATTAATGTGCAATGTATAATCATGTAGTTTTATCAGAAACATATTAACGTGGAATCCCCACTCACAGTGAATGACTTCTGGGTTAGGACGAATTAAACATACAGACAATTTCTACGTTCATCATAATATATGTGCCTTATGCTGAGAGATAGTCATGAGCAGGCAATTACCTTGAGCCCAGGGAGTGGTGTTTCTAAAGTTTACTGCCTTTGTATCCACTGTTGGGGTGTCCTGAGTGTGGCCGATAAGCTGGTCATAAAGCGTACTCTGTGATAAGAGATGACCTGAGTGTTGCCCATAAGCTTAACGTAACACTTACTTTGTGGACAATGATGGACATGACCCAAGTATGAACCATGAGGAGGATGTGAATTACTGTCGCAAATTACGAGCATTCAGGGAGGTAGAAGATAAGAAGCACACCCCACTCAGGGGGGTTGCCAACCAGACAAAGTCCGATGGTGTAATGTGTGAATTATTGTATGATTTTCATTAAAGTCTATTGAATTCACAAAGTCCTGAGTTGAAGTGCACTTGTTTTTAGTAAAGAGTGGTTGATTTTCCACGGCACATCAAATCTACACCCCTCCATAAGCTTCAAATGGTTCAAAACTCTGCTGCCAGACTACACTCTTACACCAAGTCCCAGTAGCATATCACCCCTATACTCTGAGTTACACAGGCTTCCTATCTCCCAACGCATCAACTACTAGATTCTCCTATTGACATATATAGCCCTAAACAATATTGCCCCTGCCTACCTCTCCAACCTTCTTCCATATCACCCAACACACACACTCTGTTCCAGTACTGCATGCCACCTCATAATTACCAAGTCCAAGTTCAAAGGCTTTGGTGACAGGGCATTCTCAAGGGTTGCTCCTCATCTCTGGAACTCTTTCCCCAAAACCATCCCTGACTCTGAGACAATCCCCATCTTCCAGCAACGCCTTAAGACTGACTCATCTGTTCAAAATCGCCTACCCATAGCCATGCAAAATCACACACTCTCAATCTTAGTTGTTTTCTCATAGTATTTCTTTTGTTTCTGTTTGTTTTCTGTTCCATGTCACTTTTGTGCAGCGTCTTTGGGTCCCTGAAAAGTGCAATATAATATAATGTAGTTATTGTCATCACTATGTGTTTAAATGTTTCTCTTCTGCTCTCCTCACTTGTCGATCATTGTTGTTGCTTGTATGTTGCACGTAACGAGGGATTGTTTCATTCTCACTTGTGTAGTCAGTGGTTTACGTTCTTTCAGTTATTTTGTATTCAGTGTTGGTTTTCAATTAAAGCCATACTCAAATGCAATCCGCCTGCGCCTGGTTCCTCTCCACCACCACCACCGTTACAGAATGATCGACGAAGAAAAAAGTATAATAAAAAGAAAACCAAGCCGTGGCCACATGGGCACGTACAAGTGGCCATGGTAGAAGCCAAATGAGGAATACCGGCGTATCCGCTTTTTCTTCAGAGATGACCACAATATTTTGTAGACGAGAGGAGTATTTCTGATCCGGAGTGCTCGAGTGGGACCCTGTTCTGTGCCAGCTGGTCCCGGCCTTCCCTGAGGCCGAGGGGGGTACCAAGGCGCTGACCAGATCCCCTACATGGGGTTCTGCAGCCCACTGCTATTTCTCGTCCAGCAGCCCCCCCAGATGCCTCCCCAGATTTTTGGGGGGAGGGGACTAATGGGGTACCTGAGGGGGGCCTCTTGGGAGCCTGAGGGGGGTCCCTGCCTTCTGGTCTGGGCACAAGCCCATTCATACCGCATGCCCAACGATTTGGGGACTGGACAGGGAGTCATCTGGCGCACCACATTCTCTGCTCCATGGCCGGCTGCCGCTCCAGCCGCTGCTCCGCGGCCCGCTGCCGCCCCAGCTGCTGCTCCGTGGCCCGCTTCTACATCGTGCCAGCTCCAAGGCGTCGGGTGTTCCTTGCTGACCCCGCGCCGCTGCCTGAGCCTGCCAAGGACCTGCCGCCGCCGCCCTCCATCAACACCTTTACAGGACCACATACATTGGTCTGTCTCCAAGACATGCACATGTTGTATAATTAGAATATGATAGACATTTTGAAATACATTTGATGACTTTAGGTCAAAGGTGTTCAAAGACAAGGGGATTTCTAAATCTCAAGTTTAGTGATGCAATGTAATATTGGGTAAGTGTTTTGGTGGTTATAGGCTTTATAACTAAACAAGTATCAGGTCAGTGCCCTATATGCCCCATCAAATTCTACGATGCTGTTATTGACAACTTGACAGTCAGCTAAATGTCACCCACTTGACACCTCATCAACATTATGTTTGTTTATGTTAATGTCCACTGTTTCGCTGGTTGAACCCTTAACAACCTAAGATTAAAAAGGATGGGGAGGCAAGTTAAAAATAGCAATAGGCAGAATCATTCTAATGTAATGCATTTTAATTTGGAAAGACAATGAGTAGTTCCTTAGTACTGAGTTCATGATAGAGAAGTAGTTTCCTAGGTTCTTGGGAGCTAGAGCAGTGGCACTGGCTAGGTTAGGTTTAAGATAATCTATGTTTGAGTTGGTTACGTACCCTTAATTGGTCTTAATCTGGTCCCTATAATATAGAATCTCTATGTATTATGTATGTATTTGTGTGGGGGGAGGGGGTGGGGTAAAGTGTGGAAAAATGTAAAATGTTGGCGATTTATTCAAATAAAGAACTCCTCAGTCGTTCGTATAACAGTTGATTATTTCAAGTTTAATTACGATCCACGGGAACAATCATCACAACATTACAAAAGATGAACAGGGTTATGCCATGACAGACTGCTTCGCATTTCATTATGGCTTTCTTCTCTTTATACCCCCCTGGTCAGCTCCTGCAAATATTAACTCTTATGCTATAACATACATGCAAAACAAGGCGTCATACTAATCGTAAAACAAGATAGAACTCTACATTGTCATGGCAACCAACGTTCTAGGTCATAGTTAACACACCCCCCTAACCTGAGCTACCCCTGGTCTCTGTCCTACCCGAATGGAAGAAAGAGAGGAGACACAGACAACTTCACCTTGGAGCCATCTGTACAGGACCATAGATAAGATTGGTTTTAGGCCTGGCTCCTTCAGTCCAGGCCATAACAAAATCAAATAACAGGGCATGCTGACCTAAGTCTCATTCTATATGTGGCAACAATGAACTGTCTAAAGCAAAATATAGGCCTAGTCTAAACAGTCCATTTATTACATTGAATTAGCAGAATAATGAATAAATCAGGATATGGTAATAAATTAATCCTTATCAAGAGCAAAAGAGACCAAACCATGGACTTAATGTAAGAAAATATTTAGTGCTTTTGAGAACGAGGTAGTTCAAGAATGTACTGATGAGAGGGATGATCTGAGTGGGGTTAGGATCAGAGTCTGGGTTAGCGATGGGTTGAAGGTTATGATTAGGGTCAGGATCCAGGTTCTGGTGAGGATCAGGGATAGGGTGAGGTTCAGGGTTAGAGTTGGGATAGAGTTTAAGGCCAAAGTTAGGGTAAGGGTTGGGATCAAGGATTAGATTAGGGCCATGGCTGGTCATACTGAACACCTACTAAAGGACTGATTCAGTTATCTTAACAAGTGTAAGTATGAACTTCATCCAAGTTATAGTTGTACTGTTCTCATTAACTGGAATGATGTTATTAAGCACACCTGCATCATTTTCAATGTTCTACTTTCAGTCCCGGTCTTTGTCACTGTGGAATTTTTTTACTTCTTTGTTCAATATAACTGGTGATCAAATGTTGGCAGAAATACTGCTACACATCTAGATGATGTGAGAATAATGTGTGTTTTAACTGAGTAGTTAGGGAATTAACGTTGTCAAGCAGACAAACGACAGGTACCTTAACGTGCCTTACTCTAGTGACTGGCCTGATCTGTCTCCTTCCTGGTGAAATCATTTGTTTCTTGCGCAGTGCTCACAGGGTGAGCGACTGTTGTTTCAAATGCAGTTATGAAGTCTGTGCTTCTCATACAACTCACCCACACAAAGCGTTTTGGTAGCTCTGATTATGACAATGCGTCCTGTGTTTCTTCAATCACATGCAGAAAATAACACATTGAGCTAAATATCCTTTGGAAAGATGGTCTACACTGACAAATTATTTGTCATTTGTCGTACAAAATGTTTTGATTGCAGGATGCCATGATAAAATGAACCTAACAGGCTACTTACACTCAGAGGGGATTGATTCCAGTCGTGATGGTTCTCCTTCAGTGGCAGCAGCATCTTCTTTGCCCCTCTCCAAAAACATCGTATTTGATTGCAAAATAGTAAATCTTAAGTACCAATGTTTCGAACAACAAAGATACATCTGACGGCCAGTTCAGATCAATGATTAGATGCAACTTGCGAAAGAAATGTTCAGAAAACCACTAGTGCACTAGAATTGGCGATAAGGTAGGTCCCCAAGGGCTTCAAACGCTCTGCAACTAACTGATCACTGCTGCAATTTTCAAAACCAGCCTGAATTATGATCTGAACTTGGCTTTCGGGCTCCACTTCCACCCTTTGCCCACTGCCTAAGAAAATGCTGTGTATGTACTGTTACTCATTGTAGTTTTAACTTAGCTCATGACTAGCTTAGCTAAATAGCTAGCTTAGTGCGCTACATTTCAAATAGCTTAAACCAGAGATTCTATAAAAAAAATCATTGAAAACATACCACTATACCGATTTCTCCTTTTTTCATCATCTTTTCTCTTCTTTCTATAATGTGCCCCTGATGGCTTTGATCTTTTCATAATAGAACAGGAGTCAGAACATTTTAACAGATCGTATGAACATCAAGGTGCACTTACTCTCCCACCGTCCACACCTGGCCCCACCTGTCTCACCATCTCTCAAAACACTAATATCATCTCACTCATAACAAATAAATAAGTCTTGACTTAATGTATAATTAGTTTAATTTTTATAATAACTAGAACTACATATGGATTGATTTCCCCCATATATATATATATATACAGTGGATATAAAAAGTCTACACACCTCTGTTAGAATGCCAGGTTTTTGTGGTGTAAAAGAATGAGACAAAGATAAATCGTGTCAGAACTTTTTCCACTTTTAATGTTACCTATAATGTGAACAATTCAATTAAAAAACAAACTGAAATCTTCAAGGGGGAAAAATAAAAAATAAAAACCTTACCAAGAACTGGATGTCCCTCCAAAATTAATAAATGTTCAGAAGAAAACTGTTCAGGGAGTTTCCCAAGAGGCATACAGCAACATTAAAGGAACTGCAGGAATTTCTGACAAGTACTGGCTGTGTGCTACATGTGAGAACAATCTCCCGTAAGAATGGGCTATGGGGTAAGGTGGCAAGAGGGACAACTTTTCTTACAAAGAAAATCATCCAAGCCCGGCTGAACTTTGCAAAAACAAACATCAAGTCTCCCAAAAGCACATGGTGTGTTATGGTCTGGTGAAAACAAGGTGGAACTTTTTGGCCATAATTCCAAAAGGTATGTTTGGCACAGAAACAATACTGTACGCCACCCAAAGAACACCATACCCACAGTGAAGCATGGTGGTGGCAGCATCATGGTTTGGGGCTGTTTTTCTTCAGCTGGGGCCATAGTCAGGGTGGAGGGAATTATGAACAGTTCCAAATACCAGGCAGTTTTCTGCACAAAACCTTCAGGCGTCCGTTAGAAAGCTGAAGATGACGTGGAAATTCACCTTTCAGCATGACAATGACCCAAACACACATTGAAATCCCCAAAAGCATGGCTACACCAAAAGAAGATTAACTTTTTGGAATGGCCCAGCCAGAGCCCAGTCCTGGATCAAATTGAACATCTGTGAGGTGATCTGAAGAGGGTTGTGCACAGGAGATGTCTTTGCAATCTGACAGATTTGGAGCGCTTTTGCAATAAGAGTGGGCAAATATTGCTATGTCGAGATGTGCCATTATAATAGACTGCTACCCAAAAAGACTGAGTGGTGTAATAAAATCAAAAGGTGCTTCAACAAAGTATTAGTTTAAGGGTGTGCACAATTATGCAACCAGGTTATTGTTAGGTTTTTTTGCCCTCAAAGATTTCAGTTTGTCTTAATAGTATAGGTCACTGTAAAGATGGAAAATCTGACATGATGTATCTTTGTCTCCTTTTGCGAATGCCTCGGTTGCATATGCCTAAAAATGCCTCTGGGTGTTTATGATAATTTTCACAAGAGTGACGGTCTCAGCAAATGCCTCCTCTAGTTTGTTCTCAAGGATAGACGTTAACAGAGTCAAGTAGTCACTTTGTGAAAACCACTGCTTCATCTGAGAGATGACTGTGTTGCATGCCTCCTTCATTACAAGCGCTGTTTTGTGTATTTGTTGGCCTGGCTCATCTTTTCCATAATTTCGGGCAATTCATCAATTTGCTAACGCATATTCTGGGCATTCCCCTTTAAAGGGGTGGGCACTCTACTAATCCCAGGTGCATTGATGCTCCGTATTTGCAGCATTGTATAAAAATTCCACTTCTGGCCTAAGTTAAAAAATTAATTTAAAAAACTATTCCAGGAGCTGCAGAAAGGTTCTGTCCCAGAGTTTTTTTTGAAAGGACGTATGCCTTACTTTTTGTGTCCTCATTGCATCCTGGTTGTGTGCGTATGTTCTCCATACACTGGAGCAGTGCAGCGCGATTTTCCCAAATTGCATTGTCAGTTCTACTTTTAAATTCCCATTGTACAGCGTGTGGTCTTGGAATGTGTCTCTGTGTTGCCCCGGCAAGTGCTGTGTTTTGGAGTACCATGTGGGTATGTGTCTTTCATTAGCATCTGTACCCCTCCGACGTTCCACACATTTAAGCCAAACCATCATAAGTCAGAGCAAACAGTTTGTCTCCCAGCTTTAGCAGTTCCAGCATACCATTGCTGCTATTAAAGACACAGAGTCTAATTTTATCTTAGACTTCATCAAACTCCTAAAACTTCTTTGTCACTGTATTGCCAGGCAACATGTATCGCAATACAACCACCATTTGTGATTTACAAGAGACATCAGTTGTCTTATTTGCCTGTCTGGCAACAAATGTTGTCTCATCTACTTGCTTGGCTATCTCCTCCCTGTACACTTCATACATTCAGTCTAACAGTTTATTTTCAGTGCTGGATAGTGCCTCTGAAGTCACAAATCGACCTTACACATTCTCGAAAAATGCATTTGAATATTCCAGGATTCAAAGAGTCCACCAACTTGTCGTGGCCCGCAGTGCTATTTTATATTTCCCACACAGTTGAATATGTTATGATCCCACTGAACACAACTGTTTTCTTCCACCTGTTTGTTCTGCTGCTCAATGGAGTGCCTGTATGCACTGTCAATTTGAGCAGCGACATTTACCTTTCCAAGTAAGCCCAATTCAACAGCACCACTTAGCCTCAAATCTGTGTTATCTACATTGATCACACTAACACTCGGAGCATGCATATTATTTTCCCATATACAATGTATATTGCATTGTGAGAAAGGCTAGTACCACATTCACGTTTAGCCTATGGCCTACTACTGCAAACACAAATAGGGAGAACACAGTCTGAAGCAGTAAGGCAGCGACCAGTGTACATAAAATAAAATCCTAACACAAATGATTTGCAATTTAGGAAGATGCTATATTCATGGATGATAAATTGTAGGACGTAAACTTCAAGAATTAAAAACAACATAATTATATTGCAGTACATTCTGTTGACAACAGGTGAGGCTGTGTCCCACTTACCCCTAATGACCAGTCACCACTGAGTGTCGGTATTACTATGTGAGGCTAGCTACACAAAGTTTTTACTAAAATTATAATAGTGCAACAGTTTAACTTAAATTATGCAAACAGACGAAATATATTTTCCAAATATTTAAACCAGATAACTGTAGAAAAACAATTGAAATGTTCCTATCTTAATTTGACACAGAAACTACACATCTGATCAGGCTAATCTAGAACACAAGGAGTGAACAGTTATCAAGCCTTTACTTTAATATTAACTGTGTAGCTCTTACTGCATTGTCATTGGGCTTTAACATTTCAGAAAAAAGTAAGTTGTGTTGGAATTATATGATTGGATTCAGTTAGTCATAAATCCTAATATGGCAAGTTTTATGGTAGGAGACCAAATTATTTTGGCCATGACAATATCAGTGCTACATGCATTCAGATATGACTTACTGCTTTTCAGCTCACTCTATCTTTCAATTGGTTAAATAAAGCATATATACACAAACACAACTCCAAATTGTTTGGACCATGTCACATCCTTTGCTTTTGTTTCTTTTCTCTGTGTTCCGGCAATTTGGATTTGAAATTATATTAAGAGTACATTTTATTTGAAGTGCTTAACAACACATGAAAAAGGAAGACCCATACTGACTGCATACGATAAAACAGCCTGAAGAAGACCGGCGACACAGCCCCACACCCCCTCCCCCATTAGAAGCAATCAAGTTTGTCCCCTTCAATAATAAAAACATTTAGTGAAAAAAATGTAATCTGTTGCCCCCACTATCAAATTCCTTCACATTCCTTGGTCGACAGCATTTTGAAATTGCGGACCTTTATTTCGAAAGCAAAACTAATGCGTCTAATCCTTATTCTTGCTAACTTCATGTGTTTGTATTCGAATGCGAACTCTCGAAATAGAACTGTTCTATCTTTGACCGGGTTTGCAACAAGAGGTAGATTGTCGCACTGTCCGGCCCATTAGCACAACAAACCTAGTGAGCACAGATTTCACTGTTAGTAAGTAGGCCTAGACATGGAGAATGAAAACGTTCAATGTTTTACCAGAAAAAGGCGAAGGACAAGCTGCTGCCTTATCATGGGTCTCTGTGCATTTATTTTACTCATTATCCTCACTATATCCCTGTGGTTAGCATTAAGTCATAGACAGGACACATCAAGTGTCAGCCTGAAGGAAACAATTATTAGTAGATGTCAAACATATATTAAAAACAACCGAACTTCAAGGTAAGAAAGGCTTATTTATTATAATTTTTGCATGTTATGTTTAAAGCATTAATCGATGTTACACGTGTCACAAGGTGGAGTGTAACAGGTTATTGTTCTGGGCGATGAAGAAGCGTTAGGCAGAGTCAAACAATCCAAAGACGTCTATAGTACAGCGCAAATACTAGGTAATACTAAGTTGTCTAAACACGTTGTGCCTACCTATGTTATGGAAGGTTATACAACGAATAAAAAGCTATTCGCAATGTAACTTCACCATGCGCTGTAAACGCGCAAATACGCACAGGTTAGAGGAGCACTCTAATTTTCCTGCGGGAGCACTCTTATTTCGGAATCCTAATTTTGATGGTTTTACTCTTAATCTCTGCTGTCCAATCACATATTTTAAATCTGAAAACTGACAAATACTAGACGACAAAACCTACAAACTGGTATAATTGGTTCGTGCATTATCGACGGGAACTTTTTTTATTCAGCCCCTAAATGTGACGGAGATAAATCACAATTTTCCTGAGGCGATTTTAGAGCACGGTCAGGAGAGTGGCTCTGGAGTCCTACCTTTGCAGATTTGATGTGCAAACGAAGTCAAACTTTTTGAGGTAAGGAAAATATACAATTGCTCATTACAATGTGTTACTAATATAGTGTCACTAGATAGATTTGTTTTTTTTAAAGTCTATTTTCGGTGAATGACTACCAGTGAGACGTTTGCTAAGCTTCCACTTACACAGCTTCTGAATGAATGCGTTATTATTTCTTTATATATGACGATGTAAATGAACAAAAATAGTTTGTGCACAGCAATGTGCTAAGTTTGTAACTAGCTCGAGCAAGGACATAAACTAAACTTATCTAATTAGATACCGTAGTTGCAGCGTACAACTAGGTAACTCACTATTTCAGTGCTGGCTTGCTAGTAAATCGTCCTTCTAACGTTTTGCATATCTTATTTATGAGGTGTGTATCATGTGATTTTGTCAACATGATGTAAATATTGTTGTAGAAATACCATGTCTGATTATATATAACTAGCTTCCATCAATGTAAAATATATCTACAAACTGCAGTCAACAGGTACAACAGTTTTTCCATGCCATTATATTTCTACTAGTATTATGACGCTGTTACTGGGCTTAGTTCACTATTATTCTCTATTACATTATTATAAAACAATTTAGATTTAGTAATGTAATTAGAAGTTAGTACAAAGGAGGAGATATTGCATTTGTAAAATATTCATCTAAAGTAAAATAAGCAGAGCAATTTCAAAGAGAGATAATAGGATGTGTATGCAATTTAGTTTCTCTTTCCCTCCTAAAAGAATGTAGATTTACATTTTCAATTTACATTTGATGAATAAGCCTACACAAAAAGCTGAATCTCTTATTGAAAACAGTAAACAATGTGAAAAGTAGTATTATCATTTGTATTATGTTTTAATAAGACTAATTACATTTTCATTCATCTGGGAGTATTGCGCATTCATCCATTGACGAAACACATTCAGGAAAGGGTGACTATTTGGGTACAAATGCTAAGTGACGTGGGCTGTTGTCGGAAAATAGGATAAAAAGAATATTTAGGTAAATAGTCTCTAAATATATTTGTGTTCATCAGTTTAAAATTCCCACAATGGAACAATGTAATACACGCCTATTTAGGAATAGTCATTTTAATTACAAACTCAAACAGCAGTTTGGCGTAGGCATTTGGCAGTTCTAGTGTTAACCAGGACAATCAGCGCACTTTCATAAATTATGGGTGTGGTCTAGGTAATGAGTACTGACCCAAATAGATTTTTTAGGAACGTAAAGCAATGATAAATCTAATGCTATTAGCTTTTGCTAATAAAAATATTGTTTCCTTTTTTGTCTTTTCAAAAATGTTTTTTATACTCGCTAAGTTCCCTTTGAAGCCCAAATGTATGGGGGCCCATAAGTGAGAAACACAACATTAGTGATGCAAACAAAAGTTGAAAACACTGCAACATTAACACACAACACAACAGCATTAACAAATATGAAACATTTATGAAAACACTGCATTTCAGAAAACAACAAACTACCCACAACACAACAACATTAATTAAGTGACAACACAACAGCTTTAACTCACAACACAACAACATTGGGTCACACCATAACAGCATTAGCCCAAAACACAACATTTGCAGAAATGCTGCATTTCAAGTTACTCAAAACGGAAGTGCTCCAGACCACTTGGCAGTGCCAAGTGGAATTAGGTGGGTTCCAACAAAATATACATTAGCTTCATACTGGGGGATTGACTTCGGGCGCTCTTACGTTGTTTTCATTATTACCTAGCTATGGTGAACACTTATCAGAGTACTTTTTTGCAACAAGGAATTTTACATTTCTGCCCCGCAAAGGAGTTAGTAATGAACATTGATTCCCGATCGATGAAGAGGTCATTAAAGTGGTTGGTGGCAGTACATCGTGACATTAACATGTCACAAAGATGTGCAATACACATTTCATCGCAAATGTCTTCTCTGAGGGGAAAGTTGGAGGACGGTGGTACCTAAAACCGTGTGGTTTCTACCGTTTTTGCAGGCAATAGTCATTCAAAACAGACCTGGTGTTTGGGAAAGGTGATCAAAACCCTCTGCCCCTACAGAGGAAGATGAACCAAGTGAGAAATGTTCGCAAACAACCATGGACTGTGCAGTTTCTGATGCAGTCTAGACACATTATTACTTTGCAGGCCCTGATCCCACAGTCCTGGATATGGCCTTAATAATGGTCAACAAGAAGCAAGCAAGAGAAATCCTGGAGCTTCAAACAAAGCTGGAAACCACTTTCGTGCACAGTGGTTAAATGGAATCTGATTGAAGACAGGTTTTTACACAAGGTACAGGAATTCTTTACTATCCGTCAATCCCCCCGTATCTCCTACTGTGTTATTCAAATATGGGACACCAAATCTTACCAAAAGTAAGCCTATTGAATGAATATTGTCTGAGCATTAGTTAGGCACTGCAGTGTTGAAACTTAAAAAAACTGAATGGCAGTAAAACAAAATTTATATAATATATATCTGAAAGAATCAGGATGTTAAGACTAATACAGGCTACAACATTAGCTAGGTCATGTCTAGGGCTCCATCTTCATACCTATACAAGATGGGCAATCGTAGTAATGAAAGAAGTTAAAGTAAGCTGACAGCTCCATGCCATCCAAAGCTATTTGATCTTCCTTGAAGCAAATTCTCCTTGTCTGTTTCCTTTTTTAGATTTGCAACCTACCCCCTCCTGGTGGCATTCTGGGATATGATTGAGGTCAGCAGACAACAAGAGTCACCAGTTCAAACACCTCCGAGATAAGTGTTCCTTGACGAAAAGCTGACAACGCCATTGAATACAGTACTTTATATGTAATATTGATCATACTGTTATTTTTCCTTGTGTTGATTTCTGTTATTCTTTGTGTTATGGACCAATGCAAGGGGAATATATTGTCTTCAAACGTTTTTGTTTTGTCTAGTCACTCCCACCAATCAATGTGTTTTTCTTGTTCGCAACAGAAGGATTTGTAATTTTTTAACATCCACCAGTCAACAGTGAGACAGATAATCATCTCTTGGGCCAAATTCCTCCACTTCCTGCTTGGGTCAATATGGATATGGATTCCCAAGAATAACATCAAAGCCAAAATTCCACTCGAGTTCAATGGGTTATTCAGACACCAAGGTTGTGATCAACTGCACTGAACTCTGCTGCCAAACACATTCTCCCCTACTCATGCAGAGTGAGGTGTATTTTTCTCACGAGTCACACTGTACCTCCAAGGGCATGTTGGGAATGTCACCACATGGAGCTGTCACTTTTGCATCCTCTTTGTATGCTGGCTCTGTGAGAGACAAGGAGATTGTTAGGTACCCAGGAATTATTTCCTTACTTATCCCTGATCATGGCCTTTATAATGGATGAGGGCTACATGGATGATCTCGTGGATGATCTTGTTCCATGCAAGATCTGTTGGCCAGCTTTTCTGCAGAGGTGCTCACAGATGCCAGCACGTTAGGTTAGGGATACCCTATCCATTGTCAGGCTAATGGGGCATGTCAGAAGAATGATTATGAGAGTAAAGGCGCACAAACTGTTTGACACGATCATCCCTCTGACCGTATCAGGCAGCATCAACCAACTATTTGTGTTGTCATGTTTGCTGATCAACAATCAAAATGGACCATTGATTAGAGCATAGGCCAAGCAAGTATAAATGTAAATATTTTTTTGCTTTGGGTCACTCTGATCTGGAGCAATTGTTAGAGAGATGCTTTGGTGATCCATGCATTATTTTCAAAGACAAGCAGCTGCATTAAGTAATAACTACATGTAATGAAATGTTTATTGGATATTAACTGATTTTGTGCCTACCATAGAATCTGGTGAACTTCACAAATGTCAAAATATGAAATGTATAATTTGTGGATTAAATATCCATAACTTGTAATACTGCTATGCATATCATTTGTGTAGATCGTGCCTAAATAAGGAAACATGTTTTAGTAAGCACTGAAGACAATACATTAAAGATTCAACAGCATGTCAATGAAATACAGAAGATATACATTTATTATTAAATGTAAACTTTTATTTGTTGAACTGTGAAATGACACACCTTAAAATACATTCTTCATACAATCCATATTTGTTTTTTCTTTACAGGAACACATACTTGTTTTGAAAACTGATTTTCTACAGGTGCGAAAATATAACAACTGTCAGCTTCCGTTCAGTTGAAATCAATGAACAAAATGTATCCAAACAGAAGTCGGGGGAGAGCCATCTTTATTCAGCATGAGAGAACGATGTTAACCTTCCATAGTTATTTCCTTACTCTCCAATGAATATAGAATGAACACACAATCTTTATACCAGGACACAAGGGAGGCGGCCAATGGTCATAACCAACCATTACACAGTAAAATACCCTCCAGTAAGAAAGGTGCACAACTCGGGCCCTCAAGGTAGGGCATAAAGACAACTGGAGCATGTTAAACTTTTTTGTTTTTTGTTCAACAACACTCAGTTATGTATACTCATGAAAGTGATACGATAATCTAGTGATACGATTTAATGTAAACCCTGTTTCCTACATATGTTTACCTGAATTAATGTCCTACAGAATATGTTTTTAGCAATGGTGCTAGTATCTATAGTATCTCATCTGTCCCTACTCGCAGGATGCGTGGCTTTGGGCTCTGTCAGTGTATATTTGTTTGATACTGTGCAGAATATATGAAATAAAACATATTGTTAGGCATTACAGCTTGTTTGTATAATTATATTGCAAGTTAACACACAAACACTTTGAGCTAGATTCCCCTGTATGATTGTTAACATGAACTAGCAAAAATTAAGGTTATATTTGCTGAGTAGCTAACTAGTTGAATGTGTAATGGCAAATCTGTCATTGCCTTGGCACTTCATAGTTGTCTATGTAGCTTCCTATATGCATTTTGAACCCGTTTTCCTTCTTGCTATCTTGCTGGATTCTCAGAGGTGGATTTGACCATTCAATGTACATCATTAATGTTAAGTTTAGGCAAGTTCTGGAGACACCTTGTTTAAAAATAATACAGCGACATAGACTGACAGCGCTAGCAATATTATCTCTACTGGTTTGTAATATGCAGGACCGAAAACTGGCACACTGGTAGGAAGTGGGCGTGGAAAATTCATCATGGAATGTGCATAACGCCAATTTGAAATTATCCCAACTAAAAATAATGCGATATAAATTCCCCAATGAAAGTTTTTTTTTATTATAATGTATTATAATCTTACTTTGATTGTCTTCACTTGATTTTTAGACCAAAGGTAAAAACCCTAAAACACCCTCTTGCACTTCCCTCTCTATTTTCAATAACTGGATATTTTTTTATTTCTATGATAACACTATGTTCTTTTGAATTCTTTTTATACTTTCAGTGCACATGATTGTCAAAAAATATGGAGTGTGTTTGAGCAAGCATTCGTTGGGAAGGACCCGTGTAATGTGCCAACAGACGCTTATGACTCACTCATTAATACAGTGATCCAGGATCCTGTCTGTAACAGGGTGAGACATATACAAACACACACAGATAAAACACATTCCATAAAAAAATATTACTGTGTTATTCTAATGCTGAAAGTGAATTGTTGCATTGTTGATTTACTTATTAGATGTTGTTCTGGAGCAAAACGAAGCACATAGTCCATGAATTCACAGAGAAGAGAAATTGCTTCCAGACTCTTGAGGACACCTTGCTCGGCTATATCGTGGATGGACTGACTTGGTGTGGCAAAGTAGGGAGCAATGGTAAGGCTAAAATTAAACAAACACCATCAATTTGTACAGTTTTGTGGAAAGAAATATTTGCCCCATCAACAGAAATGCAAAAAAGTTACTTCACCTCTACATTTACTGTCACGTCAGATGGCTCCAATTAGAATCAAAGAGTAACTTAGAGAACAGATACTTGGTCTGGTATGGGGATGTTGTAGTGCATCATGCTAAGAGCAAAAGGTCTAAGCAAAGCCTCAGAAGAAAGATTATTTAAGTCTGGGAGAGTTTAGAAAGCCGTTTCCAAGATTTTAATTTAACATGTCCACAGTCTGATGGATTATCTACAAATGGGGTGAGTCCTATATCTTGGGCTATCAGCATAGGATAGGTTGTCACACAAAATTCAGATCAGAAGCTGACTGAAACATGCTATTAGAAGTCTCTTAAGACCCACAGGGTAACATCAAGGGATCTACAGGCCTCTGTTGCCACAAACAAAGTCAGTATGCATGAGTCAACTGTCAGAAACAGTTGGCTAGGCCACTCCAGGGCCTTAATGTGCTTCTTCTTAAAGGCACTCTTTTGTTGCCTTGGCTGTGCGTTATGGGTCATTGTCAAGTTGGAATACCCATCCATGACCCATTTTCAATGCCCTGGCTGAGGGAAGGTGGTTCTCACCCAAGATTTGATGGTATATGGTCCCTTTGATGTGGTGAAGGTGTCTTGTCCCCTTAGCAGAAAAACACCCCCCCAGCGTAATGTTTCCACCTCCATGTTTGACGGTGGGGATGGTGTTCTTGAGGTTATGGGCAGCATTCCTCCTCCAAACACGCAAGTTGAGTTGATGCCAAAGAGCTCGATTATGGTCACATCTGTCCACAACACTTTTACCCAATTATTTTCTGAATCATTTAGATGTTCATTGGCAAACTACAAACGCGCGTTTACATGTGCTTTCTTGACCCAGGGGACCTTGCGGGCACTGCAGGATTTCAGTCCTTCGTGGCGTAGTGTGTTACCCATTGTTTTCTTGGTGACTATGGTTCTAGCTGTGTTGAAATCATTGACAAGATCCTCCCCGTAAAGTTCTGGGCTGATTCCTCAACGTTCTAATGATCCTTGCGACTCTACGAGGTGAGATCTTGCATGGAGCCCCAGATCGAGGGAGATTGACAGTTTGTGTATCTTCCATTTGCGAATAATCACACCAACTGTTGTCCTCTTCTCACCAAGCTGATTGGCGATGGTCTTGTAGCCCATTTCTGCCTTGTTTGGGTCTGCAATCTTGTCCCTGACATCCTTGGACAGCTCTATGGTCTTGGCCATGGTGTAGAGTTTGGAATCTGATTGACTGCTTCTGTGGACAGGTGTCTTTTATACAGATAACAAGCTGAGATTAGGAGGACTCCCTTTTAGAGTGTTCTCCTAATCTCAGCTCATCACCTGTATAAAAGACACCTGTGAACCAGAAATCTTTCTGATTGAGAGGAGATCAAATACGTAAAATGCAAATGAATTTATAAAATATTTTACATGTGTTTTTCTGGATTTTGTTGTTGTTATTCTGTGTCCTACTCTTCAAATAAGCCTGCCTTCTGTCAGTGGGCAAACTGTAGAATCAGCAGGGGATCAAATACCTTTTTCCCTCACTGTATCACTTCAAACACACTGCTTAAAAAATTAAAGCAACACTTAATTTACATATTGGGTCTCCATTAACAAAATACATATATTGTATTTACCAATTGAACCTGAATGGACCCATCCTTTATTTAATTGAATGTTAGAGGTAATGAGAAACATGTAGAAGTGTGTTATCAAAAAGTTTAATTGACAGCATTTAAATATGAACTCTTTAAAAAAAAAGTATGTTAGTGTTGTACTGCAATTTATGAAAAACAGTTCAGTTTTTTAACCTTACCCAGTCTTGTACACCAAAGCCAATCAGCTACAATAGACCTATTGTATATTTAAATAAGCTGTTTTGTTCACTTTGCAGACAGTAGCTACAGTTTAGATTACTCTCTTAATGCAAATATTCACAGTAGATACCACGCACATCTTTTTATATTTGGGAATGAACCAGTACCAATTACACAATATGTAGACTCTCTTACCTAGTCATGCTAAATGCATCTACAGGGATAGCAAGAGCAAGATGAGCCACAATACAACAAGGGAAGGTAGACAAACCCATTCAAATTTCTGTCTGCCAATATATTTTTCGGTCCCAACCTCGGTCTAATCTTCTTGAAAACAAAATAGGAATTTGCACCTTGGCAAATATTTGATTTACAACAATAATATGATGACTTTGGGTAACATTCATTAACTTCAGTATAGCTAAAGTTATAATTCAGTATAGTCATTTCTTGCAAACTGACTCCTGATTATAGCTCCTAAACAAAGCATACAGACGTTGAGTAGCTCATCCAAATGGCGTCCATCCTACTGCTATCAATTGCCTTTTGTGTTTTGCTAAGCATCCAGCCTTTTGGAATTAGTACTGTTTCAGAGTATATTTCTCTATATGATAGACAGAAATGTACAAAATAACCTCTGTGTATGAACATGTTCTAGATCAGGGAAGGTAAAACTGGATGGGTTTGGGGGCCACAGATATTGTGCTTGTCATCAGGGGGCCGCAGATAACTTGGAATAACATCAGGGGGCCAGCAGTCATCAGGGGGCTGCAGATTAACTTATTAACAAATACATCAAAAGAAAACTAGGTCTGATGATATTTCACATACAGTCCTCTCCAAAAGTATTGGAACGGGTTATGCCACCAAATATTAAATGTCATTTACTTTAAGATTATTTGTTCCATAACTTTTGCTCACCTCAAAATGCTGTGGTCTAATACAAACGGTGATATGTCCTGAGTTGTTTAATACATCTAGATGTGAATACCAGGAAATGAAAGGTGAAATTCTAAACTCTTGTCTCATATTCATCTTTTGATCTTAAACCCAAATGTCTTCAGTGAACAACAAAAACAAAGGAATATGCCTTACCATTCCAATACATTTGGAGGGGACTGTATATCTGGGCAATTTTAAAATACTAAACAACGTGCCGTTATTCTGCTCTGCTCGTCTCTCCTGGAATTAAGCATGTTCACTGCAGTGTTATTAATTGTGTGAACCCTTTGAACGCTATGTTTTTTGGATGTTTTCACTACTTTGATATTTCTGTAATAGGTATCATCAAGTGTTTGGTATGGTTTAAACATCAGCACACTCAGCTAGATGTGTAATCATGCGAACAGTAATTTCAGGTCTATTTAATGTTTTGTTTCCAGCATAGATTTTGTTGGTTCCAATACTAACTTAACAAATATAAGGTCAAACATTACTGTTTCCTAAATTCATCTGACGGGCCACCAATTGCTCACACCTGTTCTAGATATATTATTCTTGGCTAGCCAGCTTTATTCAGACAGCTATTTATGCTATTACTGAAGTATAACAGTAAACTGTGTTGTACTTACATCTAGCCTATGGCTTCGACATTGGCTATGGCTTCACCATTGGCTATGGCTTCACCACGTCTAGTTGGCTTCTTCATGTCTAGTTTGAACTGCTACTGCTATTGCTACTGAACAGGTCTCCTGGATCTGAATGGGCACAGTATTTTTATGTATATTGGGTCAGATGGGAAATACATGGGTTCATTTTGGAATGGTGCAAATTTTTTGAAGACCCCTATTCATATAAAGTGGACTTAGAATGGAAAAGATTTGTAATAAAAAAACTGGTGTCTAATTGCAAAAAAATCATACAGAAAAAATAATACTTCACAGAACCTTTTGGGTGGCATTTCCTAACTAAAAACTTTCCTGAAAGTGTGTTATCAACTAAAACCACTCTTTATGAACAATCAAGAATCATCAAGCATAGGCACAAGAAGGCATATCCACTAGTTATGTCGATACAGTATTGATAAACAAACCAACAATTATGAAGTTCCTTGAAGTCCAAAGATTTGTCGGTGAAATGTCGCAAAACATTCTTCCTCTTAGAAAATGGTTTGTTCTAGTTTCAGTTTAACTCTAAAGCCTTAGTAGTTAATCATTGCTTTTGTCTGATTCCTCAGAAACGTTTACCACAGGGTGCCCACACTGGAATGACTGTGTCAACCACACAGTAAAATCATTCTGGAAGTCGGCCTCTGGAGCGGTAAGTTTTTTTCAGATTGTACTCTTCAATGTATCACCCAGAATATAGACAAATTAATAAGGTACCTACAAACCAATGGGAATGTGATGGGGATGGGAGAAAATATTTTTTTGCAGCCTCACTGTTCATCAATGGGCCTTTGTGTTGGTATCCATGGAGAAACATTTCAGCTCTGTCTGGACTCTTTGCTCAGTGGTTACCAGGCTACACACTTTCATGCAAATGCTATTTAGTATTCATGACAGCACAATACATGTTGGTTTTGCATTTGCCATTTAAAGATAGTCCAGCACACAAGACAGACTACTTTATGACTTATAGGTATGTAGTTGGTGTTTTCAAAATACTTGAGTCTTAAGTTAGAATGAGTGCAGAATATGAGATATTGGTGGGAGTAAATTTAGAAGGAAATTAGTAGGTATGACTAAAATGTTGTCTGAAAATCTGAAAAATCTGAAAATCATTTATTTCGCAAGTGTATCTATGTTCTTTTTTTGCATTGACATTGTGTCATGTGTTTCGCTGGTAGTTTGCAGAAGCTGCATGTGGTGATGTCTCAGCTATACTGAACGGATCTATTGCCACTCCTTTCACACCCACTAGGTAAGTACAATGACTGGATCCGAACAGGCTATTTTTAATAGAGCCCTATTTTATGGGCTTTCATCAAAACATACTTATACTTTTTGTATTCATTCCATTGTTGTGCCTCTGCTCTAGACATTGACATATTTGACCCTTTGTCTGTTCTGTGCTTGGCCTCCATATGGTATTACTCTAGGTCTATCTCTGTTTAGTTGTAATGTGTGTTGATTGTTAGGGCCTGTTTTGTGATTGACTTATTCTTTTAACTTTGTGTCTGTCTTTGTGTTTGTGGCCTTTTCAGTAATTAATTCAGTAAGTAATACACTATTTAGGAAGTAAAGTGTAATTTAGCTAGCTCTCAAGAATCTGTTTCAACTTGAATCGTCCTGTTTTGAAATGCCTAGAATTGAGTGGGCACACAATATGTCAAAGAGTTAGGGCCCCCGCCAGGCTTTAGTCATTGCTATGACTAAGGAAATGTATCAACCTGGTTATTGTGCAAAATTGTTGCAGTCAGGAACGTTGTTGAACATATCTACCTGCCACTAGCATTATCAAGCAATCAGCAAAACACCAAGGCCACAATAATTGCTAAGAAACATGTCGCTATTCATTTTTTCTAAAATACTGCTACAGGGTATTTATGGCTGAAACACAGTTATGGGTATGTATAGGCAGACTGAGAAAAAACACAAATATTGTCTAGCAGTGGATATGTAGGTGTCCCTACATAGTTGATTTACTTACTGTAAATTAAGATTTTTACACATTTCCTTCTTTTACATTAAGTATTTTTGCCAGCATTGAGGTGAAGAGATTCAGTCCTGACAAAATGAAGAGCCTAACTGTTGTCCTGGTGACTGAGGAGAATGATAGGTAAGCATTATGTCCAAAAACTTATTTTGGACCCATATACCCACACATGTATGTGGGCTTAATTTTTCATGTGCTATAATTGTGTACAATATGCTTGACCCTTTTGTCTGCCTTTCCTTGCTGTAGGAAGTCTTGTGATGTTCCCTCATTAAAGTACCTACAAAAAGAGCTGGATCCAAAACTGAAGTACAGCTGTAAGTCGGTTCCAAAGTAAGTGATTAATTAGGTAGTGTTTGTGTGTGTCTGTTGTAGGGTTAAAGGGAGGAAAATGTTAGGTTGTCTTCAAGGGTATGAGACGCTTTACTGACAATGAGCAGATATTACAGACGCCCAAGCAAGCAAACAAGACTGACTAGTCTGCAAGATAAATCTAGCATGGTCCTATAATTTTCTCTGAAAAATTATATACTTACAGCTAGTTTTGCATCATAATGTGCATTGCAGGTATTGGTTACAGGCATCCCATCTAACATATTAAAAGTCAGCATGAGCCTTTTTAACAAAACTTCCAGATGATGAACTTAGCCATTTGTTGTTAACACAGAATAGTTTTTTCCTTTCTCAACCTTGAGAAAAACATACTACCTTGATACGACTCAACAGTTTCTCACAAATCTCAGAACGAGAAGTGTAGTGTCATAACATGGTCATAACTGTCATTACCATGTCATAATGTGTTATATCAGCTGACATAACATGTCATATCTTATAACAAGGTCACGACACTAATTACACGTATTTTTTTATATTATGACATTGTTTTTGACTGGTTATGACACCTATGCAAGTCTATCAAAACATAACAAACCATTCTGTAACACCAGTCTTCTTATAAACAGTAGTTTTGCTGGACCATATACGCAGAGCCAGCCAAGAAGAGTGAATGTCTCTTATTGACTGATTGAGTGAGTGACTGACAGACTTACCCTGTTCAACAGCGTAGTGGTTAGAGAAGCAGACCTGCGAGCTATAGGTCCCACGATCGAATCTCCTCACAGTCAAAACGGCATGCATTTGGATTTGTTCCGGATAACAGGAACTTTGCTGGCTATAACTTTCACTATCTACATAGTAAGCCTAAAATAAAACAGGTTATGCTTATATTGCAACTGTTTCTGGTAGATTTTTGAAGTACGCCTGTATATTCTTTTTGGGTCATTATAGACAAAGTTGCTGGCTACATACAACATTCAGTAGCTACGTTATATTAAGCCTAAACTAAAACTGTTTATAGCTATATTGAGACTGTTTCTGGTAGATTTTTGAGGTACGAATCTGTGCATGCTTTTGGGGGTAATCAAACCCCTTGGGCAGTAGAAAAGTTTGGGGAATTTTTTTTAAATTGTGGGCCGCAATACAATTGTTTACGGTTATATTGACCTTTTTGGGTCAGGATAGACAAAAACGTTGCTGGATATAACATTCAGTAGCTACGTTGTAATAAGCCTCAACTGAAACTGTTTACGGTTATACAGTATTGTGACTGTTTGTGGTGGACTCCCTGATTTTCTCGTCTTTCCACTTGATGAAAAAGCTAAATGTGCATTTCCATGGTGTAGCGGTTAAAAACAGTGTCTCCTATGTCCTGTAGCCTGTTAGTTTTGGATGGAATACTCCTGTACCTTTTGCCTGATGGCAGCTTGGTAAACATGGCATGGGTGGCTGGGATCTGTAAAGATTTGTTTGCTCCTCCTACACCTCTCTGCGTAGAGATCCTGCAGGGATGGCAGGTCAGACCTTGTGATGCGCTCTGCTGTTTTAATCACCCTCTGAAGTGCTTTAAGGTCGAGGGCGGTGCAGCTGCCATAACAGGCAGTGACACAGCCGGACAGGATACTCTCGATAGTGTGTCTGTAGACGTGGTGAGAATCCTGGAATTCATGACAAATCTCCTTTATCGGCGTAGGAAGAAGAGCCCTATATGGTTTTACAAATTTTCTTTTTTGTAAGAATGCACTAGGTCTAGCTGTCTTTCCCAATATTTTTTGTTTCCAATTATCAGTGTTTTACGTTAGTCAAGTGTGTAAGTAGGGTACAATGTTAATCAGGTTTGTGAACTCTACAGAGCTAAAATAAAAATGTGCACCCCTTTATAGAACCAGAAAACTCTGAGTAAACTCTAGTATTTGTGGGAAGAAAAGCAGTTGGGTTATTTTCAAAGCTGTTTTATTGACTAGTCCTAAATAAAGTTAACAGGTATTTTAGAGTTAACTCTATTTCATTTCAACCTGCAATCGGACAGGTGTATTTACCAATCACAAGCTCTGTGACTGTATAGACCTGTAGCCTTTGTCAATTTGTATTGACCATTCCAATGGCTTGTCCAGTCAATTCAATTTTGCAGGACCACGTAAGCGGAGCTGAGTGAGTGCCTGACTGACTGACTACCCCTTGTTAAATAGCGTAGTGGGTAGAGACGCGGACTACGGAGCAACAGGTCCTGCGTTTGACTCCCATCACAGTCAAAACACATTAGTCCTTAGGATGTGTTGAGGACAAACAAAAACTTAGCTGGCTACATCCTTCAGTAGCTACGTTATTGAAATCCTAACAGGATAGACAAACACTGCGCTGGCTATATGATTCTCTCGTCTTTTCACTTGATGGAAAAACTCTGTTATCGTCACCTATATTGATAAATACTGTATCAATGTAAGTCATTAATTGCTAATTAGCTGTTAAAATGGCCAGTGGCAAAAGAGGATTTGGTCAGGATAGACAAAAATGCTGCTTGCTACAACCTTCAGTAGCTACGTTATAGGAAGCCTAAAATAAAACAGTTTACTGTTATATTGCAACTATTTCTGGTGTATTTTCGATTTATATATTGGGATGTGTTCGGGATAGATTTTTTTTTTGCTGGATACACGATTCTCTCATTTTCACTTGGCAAAAAAGTCAGTTATTGTTACCTGTATTGATGGTTACGGTATCAATGTGATTCACAAATGGCTATTAAGCTGTTAAAACGGCCAGTGGCAAAAGCCATACAGGTCATGGATGCGATTTCTGGTGGAAGTAAATTTAATAAGAAACATTACTCAGTTGAACACAATGGCTAATGGTGTCTAGCGACTTATTCAAACTTGGCGCAATGTTAATACTTGACAAAAATAAATAAAAATGCTAAACCAACTCTCAGCAGATGTATTGCTTTGTGGCATAGTGGTTGAAGACAGCCTTTTATGTGAGAGACTAGTTCGAATCCAGGGGAGGGCAACAATGATTATCACCTTTCATTGTGAGCCGGCTGAACTAGGTGTGGGATTCTGTCCGTTTTTTATCCTTGAGCATCCAGAAGTCAGGGGAGAGCCATCTTAATTAAGCATGAGGCAACGATATTAACAGCAGTGTTTAGACCTTTCCAGTTCATTAGGAATTGGACTGGGCCTGGAATCAAAGACATCAAAGGGTCAATATGGTCACTTGTGTGAAGGAATTATAAACCATGTAACCCTGAACAAATTTGTCTAACATAGCTAAACAGCTCTCACATGTTTTAATTGGCTATCATGCACTTATAAATTCCCATAGTGTCTTGGCACATGTCTAACTAAAACATGTCTAACTAAGCTGCACAACTAAGTTGTAGGAGATACAACCTCCAGCCCAATTCCAGTGGTATACCAACAGCATTGATTATATTAGCTTATCCACAACGCCAACATTATTTATTTTTACAGGCAACGACCAAACTGCATTGTGATGAAAAAACAATGTATTGATTAACCTTCTACATTTTTGTAAAATTTTCCAACTTTTATTCCAAATAGAGGCGGTCAGCCAAACTTTTGTGCATTTTCTATGACCTCGTCTGTGGTCCTATTGAACGTTCTGTCACCTTAAATGGGGAATGACTAAGTCTCTACCCTCACTCCATTTGGTTTCAAAACCATACATTTCAATTTTAAAGCTATTGAGTTGAAAATGTGTTTAGCTTTCACTTAATGTTTGATTATCCCAAAACTGAATATGCTTGTGTTGGTTAAATTACCACAGATGAGACCAGTCTGAACATTTTAGTAATTGGCTACCCTGATTCAATGGGAAAGGTTGTTTGGGGTCATCCTAGGGTTCAGCCCCCCTTCCTGGAGCCCTTGACTTCAGCCACATATGGTGAGCCATTAAAAAGTCCAAATATTTTGTTTCAATATTTATCAATTTAACATTTTAGAAGTATCAGGTGTCTGTTTTAAAACAAGTATTATCCCAGTTATCATTGGTAATACAAACAAAAATAAACTATATTATTTAACCAAACTCAATTCATCATTTCAGATACAACATAACTCGTTTTGGCTGTTTTCACCCTTTTTGTCATAATGTCACATGAGACTGTAATCTCAATCTTTTGTCTAAAGCCAAATTGTAACATGTATTAGAGCCACATTCAGAGCACATGCAAAGCCATGTGTATAATTTAACTTAAATATGATTATATAATTACCCTCTGTGTATTCTTTCCCTCTCATCAGTCGTCCTGCGACTACAGCGTATCTCCTTAACTATCACCATGAGAATACTTCATTCTACCACTTATACAATATATAAGGAGGGAGACAACACAATAGTTTTACCTTAAGAAAACCATGAGACTATTTTACCAGATTTACCATAATTGCACCAATTTCAAATTCATCACTAGGGTAAGATGTACCCAAGTGTACTAGTGATCAGCTTGGCCTGCAACAGATGGTCACCATGCGGTGGGCCCTCTTAAAGCCTCTTGAGGCCTTACGGTTTTAAACATTATTGTCAATGCAATAAATGCGTTTTATTTAAATGTACATAGGGAAAATGACAAAGCACATCAAGAGGCTATCCTTAAATACCTATTAAAACATGTTCAAGCATGACAGAACCAAACAGGTACATGATATATACCTTCAAAGTGCTTTCAAATTAATATTCTCTTGAATAAGCCAGGTCATTATCAAGGGAAGTGTTCTGATTTCCTTGATAAGTTCCAGCTCTACTCAATAAATGTTTAGCAACACATAAAACTCTATTATTATTATTAATCAATTGTTATATAAGCTCATGTCTGTTCCAAGTATTACCAGGAAATCCTCTGTCTTAGATTCCTTAATTCCAAACATGGGAGATCTTTTCTTGCTGCTGCTCGGCATGTGGGCAGAATGTCTCATGTTCCAACTGTTTGTGCGTCCTGTCTTTGTCCTCTGGTTCTTTTTGTGACATTCATTCTGCCAATGGCCAGGGATTCAATAGTGACATACTCCTGGTTTCTTTTCCAATGGGCTTTGGGTGTCCTTAGATGTTTGTCCTGCTTTCAACATTTCCAGTTTCCTTTTTCACTATTCAAATCCTTTTTTCAACTTGTCCAGTTTAGCGATTTGTTTAGCCATTTGTTCAGCCGATGCCCAAAAACACTTTCTCCTTCAAAGATCTTTCAAGACCATCTTTGAGGTATTTATCATTGCATTTTAGAATTTCTGATTACACAATCAACGACCAACGTGTTCTGTGTAATTCATCAGGCATTCTTTGAATTTCTTCCCATCTTTTTGGTATATCAAAAACACTTCATTTGCAACAATGGCATATTTTTTTATTCTCTCGTCATCTATTTTCAAGCTCTTTTTGATGTCTTCAGCCAATGTTTTTGCAATTTTTCTGAAATTACAATGTCAGTACCTTTTTGTACCACGTTGTTATTTTCTTTACCTCCCCTTACTTGTACAATATTTATATTACTACACAAGTGTCAACCTGCTATCGAGATGAATAACGAAGGTTTCTCACTTGTGGCCTATATTAGGTCTTGTAATTCAGTCTAGTAAGCACTTCCCATCACAACAGGGAAGATTTAGTATATTCTGGGGAGTCTCTGGACTAACACCAAGAAAACATCTTCCAGTGTCAACGTAAGTCTTGCATGTCCTCACAACAGGTTTCCATTGCCTAAAAAGGGACATTTCTAGGTCATCTTTTGTTTCCAGATGTGTTTTTCTGGATACTCATACTGATTTAACTGATTTGTTCTTTTATTGGTTCGACTCATCAATCTAAGTGCAAATCATCCACCCGTAGTCACGGCACCATCTGTGGGATTCTATTCATATTTGATCCAGGAACAAAATGTATGCAACCAGTAGTCAGGGGAGAGCCATCTTTTTTCAGGATGAGGCAACGATGTTGACCTTCCATAGTTCTTTTCTTTCTCTCTCCAGTGAATACAAAGTGAACACAGTCTTTTATGCCAATACACATGGGAGGTGGTCAATGGTCATAACCAGCCATTAGACATTGAAATACCCTCCAATTAGAAAGGTTTATCCTACAAAAGACCCTTGTATGGTATGTTACAACCTTTGGTCAGTGGGCCTATTCATTGAGCCTATGACAGTCACATGGGAAACCCCTAGGAGGAGGTATGGACAGGATGTGTAGGGCCCATCAGGAACAGGCAACATGTCCTATCTATGGTCCGTTGTTTAGAGTTAGTCAGCACATCTGTGTTGTGTTAGGTTTCTTATGCCTATTTCCTCTCATAGGCTTGCCGGGTTTCTTATTTTTTCAGTTCAGTTTTGCTCCTGGCTGGCAGTAAGTAATTGAAGGTAAGCAAATTAGCTTGTGGTATTTTACCACAAGATGATTATCTAATTTACCTGTAGCTAGCAGTATTGCCCTTTTAGAATATTCTGGATATTCCTACAAGTTATAATATAGCCGCCAAAAAGCTTAAAGTTACAAATATACAGTGCTGGCTAACTTAACTATTTGCAAGCTATCCTATGATGGCTATCCCATCTTGACAGGCAGGCGTTCAGGTTCCGTGCAGAAGAGCCTGTTCCTGTTGATCGTTTCTGGTCTCTACTTCCGGTTTAGAGTATCTGCTGGTTGGATTGCCGCTTGTCACTGGAACTGTCTAACTCTGTTCAACGGTTTCTTAACGTTTTTGTATTACCTGCTGCCGGTGCGCCTGTCATCTGCTAATCGTCCATGTCTCGACTGCGTTGCTGTGATTACCTTCAACTGGAACCTGATCGCAATCCTTCAGGCAAAATTATCTCCCTCTGTTCTCACGTCATCTGCCGTATAAATCTGGTTGAACAGTAAACCATAATTACCAGTTTCTGCTCACCAGGCTTGAGGGGCTGGCTGTTGAGGGAACTGCACTCGCCTGGCTGAATTCATATCTCACTAACCAAACCCATTTCATCCAACTCTGAGGCCTAAACTCAGATTCACCCAGTCACTCAAGGTGTCCCCCAGGGCTCAGTACTTGGTCCCCTACTATTCATCATCTACATTATTTTCTTTTGGTCAAATCATGTGTCACTTCAACCAGAATTTCCATTGCTATGCTGATGATACACAAATATCTGTAGCCACCAAATATCTCACCCACCCAAAAGCATGGATGAAAGACAACTTCCTCAAACTTAACAGTGACAAAAGAGTACTCATACTCATTGGAACAAAATCCACCCTCAACAACACAGGCACTTTCAACCTCTGCACCAATGACACCATTGTTTCTCCATCACCCCACACACGTAACCTTGGTGTCATTCTGGACTCTACACTAGAAAGCCAGCATCCCGGAATCACTTCCTTACTGTTGATGTTGAAGGACTTGTGAGGCATCTACTGTAATTGTTGTCTTGCACAGTGGTCCCACCTCCCTTTCTATTCTGGTTGAGCCAGTTTGCTCTGTTCTGTGAAGGGAGTAGTACACAGCATTGTACAAGGTCATCAGTTTCTTGGCAATTTCCTGCCTGGAATAGCCTTCATTTCTCAGAACAAGAATAGACTGATGAGTTTCAGTAGAAAGTTATTTGTTTCGGACCATTTATTTCAAAATCAAGGACATTTCTAAATGACCCCTAACTTTTGTACGTTTGCATATGTGTGTGGGTGTGTGTATACACACATTTTCTGAACTTTTGACAAAAGGAGACAATTCTAGTCATGCAGTTGATGTTAATATAGATTTTATATACTATAGAAAGTAATGTGCCATGACCCTCCTATCATTTTGTGTAGAATAAATAACTCAATGTTGTCACTTTACTTGAACTGAGAAAATAAAGTTTATCATAATATCATGATAGATTGATGACTATCCTGTGTCACTACTTGAACTGACAAAATACAGTTTATGGCAATACAAAATAATTATTATGACCATAATCATTGGATCCAGATATGCCTATTACCTAGCTGTACATGCTCTTATGGTTATTAGTCATTGTGACGACCACGCCATCCACTGCCCATCCTCCCCCTGCAGGAGGCGGGCTTCGGCGTTCGACGTCACCGGCCTTCTGACACCATCGCCTCATCTCATCAACTCATTGCACCTGTTGTCCCGTTTAGCACACCTGATCATCATTAGTCATTCCCCTCAGTATATATGTTCCCTCTGCTCCCATTGTCTTTGTGTGT
>JACXGJ010006567.1:0-33857 GCA_016801105.1 Esox niger | reverse complement strand
AAGCAGTACAAAGCGTCAGAGAGCAAAGCAGTACAAAGCGCCAGAGAGCAAAAAAGTGCTAAGCGCCAGAGAGCAAAAAAGTGCTAAGCGTCAGAGAGCAAAAAAGTGCTAAGCTTCAGAGCGCAAAGCAGTACAAAGCTTCCAGCAAAGCATAAAACTGCCACATTTAAGATGTAGGTATTTTATTGCTTGCCATGCCTTCTGATGTCTTATTGATGTATTAATGTTTGCCAAGTTAGGGTACAGGGAAAAATTTCAAGGGTAGGGGAGATCGATGACCTGAACAACCCTTTTAGCATTCCTGACTTGCACTGCACAAATGTGATGTCACTGAAAACCATTTCCACCCGATTATTGATGTTAAAAAAGATTCATAGAGCAACTTGTCATAGAAGTGTGGCAAACCAAACTTATTTTGTACCTGATTGCAATTGATATATAAATGTCTTTTAGTGTTTTGTTTTACACTCAGCCCCTTCATTATGTTCATTTAATTAGCTATTTAGTATTAGGTAGGACCCCTTTTGCCTCCATCCACTACGAGATTTGATGCATTGTGTCAACAGTTATTTGAGTACTTGTGGCCTTTGTCAGCTTGAACGAGTCTGGTCTGTCTCATATTTCAAGGTGTTTTTGCCCACAGAACAGCTGCTCACTGGTGTCTTTTTGTTTATTCAAAATTCTCCCTAAATTCAGGAGACTGTAGTGCCAGAAAATTCCAGAAGGTCAGTTGTTTCTGAGATGCTGGAACCACATGCCTGGCACTAAAAATCACACCATGGTCAGTGTCACTTATATCACGCTTCTTCCCCATTCCAATGTTTGGTCGAACTACAACTAAATCTCCATGTGCTCAAGCTTTATACAGTGCCTTTTAAAAGTATTTCCGCAGATTTTGTTTTATTATTGTTTTTAGATATCTGTGCCAATTTATTTTAAATAATTGAGATGTTTTCAGTACTTTGTAGAAGAACCTTTGGCAACAATTACAGCTTCAAGTCTTCTTGATTATGCCCCTTTCAGCTTTGTACGATGCATTTTCTCCCAATCTTGTTGCTCTTCTCATGGTCAGTCAGACTTGATAGGAAGTGTTTGTGAACTGTGACCTTCAGGTCTCCCACAGATGATTAAATTGGGTTCAAGTCTTGGCTTTGGGCCGCTCAAGGATATTCACCGGCTTGTCCCGAAGCCTCTCAAGAGTTGTCTATGGTGTGCTTCAGGTTATTGTTGTGCTGAAAGATTAATAATAGATTGATTTTGTTCTCATCAGACCAGATATTTTTCCTCATGTTCTCAGAGTCCTTCAGGTGGCATGTATGTATTATGGCTTTAAGTCACGAGTGGCTTCCTTCCTGCCACTTAACCATAAAGGAGTGATGATGGAGTGCTGCCGAGATTGGTGTCCTTCTGGCAGGTTCTCATATTTCTGTAGAAAAAGGCTGAAGCCTGGATAGGGTCTGTTGCATTCTTGTACGATCCGACCAAGACCTTGTGTAGGAATCCAGTCATTGCAAATGGTCTGAATATATGTACATGATAACATATTACAGTTTTTCATTGTAAAAAAATAGGAACAAATGTCCTAAATAGTTTTCACTTTCATTGGGGGGTATTGTAGATTGATGGTGAAAAAACATTAATGAATTATAAATTAAGTCTATCAAAACATAATTTAGGAAGTGAATCTGAACAATTTCTGTATTGAGTCAGTTTCATGTACCTTTACTTTGAATTCCCATAAACTTGTTGTTCCAGACGTTCAGTCGCAGCTTTTTGTTGATCAATAAAAGTGACCAAGGTTTAAGTGTGCACATATGATTCAGGTGGCTGTGCCCAGTTGACCTTGTTCTTCCGCCGGTCTCTTGAGAGGTCCTGCATCAGGGCTAATTAGCATGGGTAAAACTGCATTGCTAGTGTGAGGAGTGTGATTGTCAAACTGTCACAAAAAGAGTATTATTAGAGATAATATACCAATGACATTTAACTAGATTACACATTATATTGCATTAATGCAGATTATGCTGTGACTTGGTGAATACAGAACAAAGGTTTCCTCCAGAAGCATGTGGATAGAAGAGGATCTTTCAAACTATGGATAATGTATTTCCAGAGCATTACAGTATATGTACGCCATTGTGTTTGTTTATTCTTGTCTCTAATTCCAGTGATTTTGAGTGCATTATGAAGGCACTGTACTCACCAGAGAACATTGTCTGCCATGTAGGGTCTCTGGTTTAGCAGACATAATGTGCCCATTTTGTTAGTACATTTATTTGGCTGCCTCACAAAAATAATGCTTGTCGCGTGTGTGCGAGGTGACAATAAGCCTTTGAGAGGTGCTGGAAATGTGGTACATGGAATCGAATGTACCATGAATAGATGCTCTTCAAAAACGGACACGAATATATAACATGTAATACATGTACAATTCGGCATTACTTTACTTACTTGACTGGAATATGTAAGAATATCTTATTGCAGCCGTGATGTGTGCTTCACCAGTGGAAAGCTTGTGTAAGGTTTTTTCCATTCTGACTCAATAATGTGCTCCTCATGTGAAGTATCGTGCAGGGAGTTGCAGACTGATGAAAACCTGGGAAACAATTGTAAAATATTTAATTCTTATTTTATTGGACCGACAGAACATAGTGCTCTTCAGTTGCATAATTGTATGTCTGTTAATGGGGAAGATCCTATATCTTCATTCTTACATTTTTGTGAAAGGTTTTGGAGATGAAAATGTCATCCGACGGTGATATGTTGCTTTCTGATATGCCTTGATATCCAAACACGTTCCCTGGTATTTATTGCTTACAGTTGCTTTGTTCTAGACGTTTCTTTTGCAGAAATGATTTTTTATCTCACATCTGTGAATGTCTGGCTATACCATACCTTTAAACAGGACTCTTTAAACGAAAATCCGATTATAGTGTTTTTTCTGGAATTACTCAAAAGAAATATGCTAACACAATGTATTCATTATTAATTACAACGGATATAAACAGCAGTTTTACATCCAATTGGAATAAGCCCAATTCCTGACTCCGGCAAACTTCGTTATTGACTACACAACAAAGTGTTCCCTGAATGCTGTGAGTAGGTAAGGTACCAATATGAGATTTGATCAATTGCAGTATTGATTTGCAAGAAGCTTAATGGTTTGGTAGGAAGGTTTTGCACTTTTGGTTTTATGCTTCATCTCCTACAATACTATTCAGATCAGACTGAAAACAATAGGTTCATGTCCCTCATTTTAATAAAAACCATTTAGCCTGATCTGGCCGATTTCATGTTTAGACTTTTGTAATTGGAGCCTAGGGGCCCAGAGTGCGGCTGGATTCCATTCAGGCCCTCTTAACAGGGGTTTACTGTTGACCTAGACTATTCAAGGTGCAGAGCAGGTGGATTAGATATGTGATTTGTGGTACAATGACAATCCAGGCACTGGTTAAAGATGCGCATTTTGACAGTTAGTACTGCCGCAGAGCAGTAGCATGCACACATAGCTTTGAATTAAATGAAGTGGCGGAAATACCACTGCCTCAGACCCGAAAGTGATTAACTTAACCACACGTTTAGGAGATTGAGTTGTAGGTGATTGCAATTCGCTACCAGGTAAAGCAGAAAAAAAAAACTCTGTTCTCCCAGGCTTTGAGTTGAGAACCACTGGTGTAGATTATAGTTTAAGTGACTTACAATTCTGTGATTAGTTGTAGCAATGAGAAGGGCCATCACACGTGAAGTAAACTAATCCTAGATCTGATTTCGATAGTGCTGTGATCTGTTCTAAAAAAGACTGCCATTGTTCATTGACGAATGTCAAAAGTTCATTGATCATCAGCTACACGGTCAATTGTTTTTGTCCTTTTGCCTTCTGTATCGTTGCCCTATACTGTATTATGTTATATTATTGGCAACGAGTGTATTCATGCGTGATTCTGTAATCTGTGTATGTGGATGAAGAATAGCGATGGATCAAATTCCATTTTTCCGTTTGACCACCACCTGTTCTGCTTGTAATCCTATGGCCAACACAATGGCAACAGTAGGCGATTGAATTTATATTCATGGCACACATTGTTTTTAACACATTCGCAGAGCAAGTCCTTGAATTTTTCAGCAGTGCTTGGCCTCTGTGAGTAACGGGGGGAGCTATCAGAATTGTACTGGTCCTCTCGCCAAAAAACGAAAAGGCTCAGTCAGCATTCTTATATACTAAATACAATTTAGTTTTTGTGTTCAAGCAATTCTTGCCTGGCTACCTTTTTAGAAAGCAGTGATAGAGACTGTGAGAGAGCTATAAAACCAGTCCAAGGCACTTTAGAGGATCCAAAGCTTCTACACATTTTGCTCCTTAGTGGGTTTAATTTCAGAACCATTTATCTTGTCTGTTTGCTCCAAAGCCTTGCAGTAACATGTGTAAATCTATAAAGGTGTTTCAGGTTTCTCCCCTGAATGTCCCTTTCACAGTGCAGCCAGTTTGCCAGTGTCCCTGCATGTGTTGTTGTAAACCTGCCATTCTCTCCGGATCAGTTGTCGATTGTATTTTTATTTTTTCTTGAGTTTTTACTCCCACTCTCTGAGCATTCCGCTGTCACCAGCTCTGGCTTCTGTAATGCATCATCCGTGTTCAGCTGAACAGGCACAGAGACCTGCCAGCTGATTCCAGAACACAGCATCCTATTTCTCTCCTGATTGGTTCTTTCTTATTCAATCAATTAGACTTCCCATAGAGGTACACAGGACCCAAGGATTAACTTGGGAGGGATTCAGTGATTTAAAAAAATAGATTTACCATGTTAAATTAATTACTTATCCCTTCTTTGCTCTTCCTTATTGATTAATCAGAGAAATGTTGTGACATTGCTTGACGGCCACAGTCAGGGCTGTGGTGGTCATGTCATATTGTCAGGCAGTAATTTGCATGCACATTATTGCCGGTCTAATGGCTATTCTCTGTTCCTTAACACACATTTAGCTTCTCCTGGCTTCCACACAAACGAATCTCTCTGGTCCCACTTTTAATATATTTTTTTACGTTTTTGATAAACACATAAATCAGTGTTTTAGTATAGTCAAGCAACTAGCTAGCATGTGCACATGGAGCCGTGGATTTGGTGACAGTTTTGTTTGCATTTAGGTTTGGATTGGGCCACTGATGGACAGTGGCCATTTTGTCTCTTAGCCACTCCAACATTCACCATGATAACAACCCAATGCACACAGCCAAAGCTATAGTGAACTTTGACCCAGTTTCAGCTTTTTTGCAGAGGGCAGCAGGTTTTCCTTGAGGGCTTTTCTATACGTTGCTTTTCCCTTCAGTTCCTAGTCCTTGATGATGAGAACAGTATTCAACTAGATTGAGTTACAACCAACTTTTGGTGATCTGCCCGGCTGGTCATAACATTTTGCATTTAGGCCACATCATTTTATTTTCACCACATGGCAAAATTATATTTTTGTTTTTCATACTTCAAACAACATTGAAGGTGGGCTTTCTTGTGTAAGAGTTACAGGCTCTCATGCTTTGACGTCCAAATGGGTTGAATTAATCAGAACCTTAGACACTCCGGTTCATTATGTTCTGTTTGGCTTTTACACAGTGTATGAAAAAGACCATGTTTTTCACTCGGTTTTAGCGTGAACAAAACTGACCCCGAAATGTTCATAAACTGTTGGATTATCCTCGTCAATCAGATTATTCACATTATATTATAAACTGTTTTAGGGGAGTTTTGATTTGCATGAATTTCAGAGTTATTAGCGGGACAATAGAGCTTTGAGTACCAGGCTTTTAGCTGCATAGGCTGTTAGCGAGTTGTGTTTAACCGACTCATCAGTACTGTTCAAGTACATAGCTCAAAGTAGGTGAAAAGAATTGCAAACATTCTCGTCGAAGACTGGAATCTGACTGCAATACGGACTCATGACAATGACTTGTCAGTATGGTGACCGTCATTGTCAAGGCTAAATTCTGTTGATTCATCATAAAGATTAGACAGTTCATAGAAAGGTGCTTGTATGGAGAATATATTGCATGAATATTTGTATTAATCCAAAGCTTAGGACATAGCTCAAACACAATCTTCTGCTCTTGCCTGTTGTACTGAAAGTCTGTTTAGAAGTAGGTTTAGATGAAGGAACTATATTACCATCATCAGTACTCACACCTAAGACATGAGATATTTACAGATGAGCCGTCTTCAGAGAAAAGCCTCCTGGGTGGCAGGTTGCCTAGCCATTAGAGCATCTGACCAGTAACCAAATCTGTGGTTTTAAAGCGGATAACATGCTCCCTGGTCTTGACCTTAAATGTTTTTTCTGCTGAATTACCTGGTTAAAATGTATATTTAGTACAAAGTGACTATATTTTTGTGTGTTTTTGAAGTTGGTCTCTGACTGCTGTGTCCTATTTAGCCTACCTGCCCTGTAACACTGTCTTTGTTTTCCTCTTAGGTTGTCTCACTGCTATTAGGAGGTCATGTTCCACCTGTCCTCTGGAGACTGCGCTCAAAGCCCATAATCCCTGACCAAACACTGAATATTTAATGTCTCACGGCAGATTGGGTTGGCATGTTGCTGGCCCCTAATCATGTAGTAGGTTGTCTACGTGTTCTGTGTGACCAGAGAACACTCACGGTCCATTTATTTACTTACCTGAAACCTGTATTAGCTTCTAGTCCATTGGACTAACCCCAGACTATCTGTACAAAAGGTGAAGCAATGACCATGTTGCTTAAATCAATATGCGTGTTTCAGAGGTACACTGCATGAGTGTAAGTTGTACACAACTATCAATGCCGCCTAACTCTAAATGAAAAAGAACAAGACCAGCCTGAGAACCTGAGATGAATCATCGTGACTGCATGTCAATTTTCATACATCAGTGTGCATAGACTAAAGATCTGTAGTAAAGCTTTTGTGATGACGTGACTCAATAACTTGTGATTTCCAATAGAGCGGCTTTCAAGATTATTCCCGGTCCGTGTTTAGAAGCCGTGTGTTCCTCTCTCCGGATGCAGACTCAGCCTGCGTCTAATCCTACTATTACAAGGCCATCGACCCATGAGGTCTGCCTCAAATGGTCTGTCGCTTGCAGAGTACTTTAATGAGTCAGCATGAACTGCCCTAACTTGCCCAAACTGCCCTTCCTGGCCCTAACTTTTTAATATTTTGTGTACGCAGTTGCCGTGGTTTTGCATTTTTCTTAAAGAATTAATCTTGGCAGCATGTAAATAAACAAACATTTTCAATGCAACTTTTTTCTGGCACAAACCAGGAAGATATGGTGATGTCTGGGTTCATATCAGTATGTTTGGCAGGTGTTATTCACTGGCTCCTTGCTACCAAAGTTCTAGGTCCTCATTTGGTTACTGCTGCATTGTTCCATGGAGACCCAGACTGGAAAGGATTCTTGTAGCTATCGTGGCACTATGCCCATATGCACCCGGTAACGGTTATCAGACACCACAGACATCCCAACAAGTAATTCTTCAGACTGGCACAGAAACACACTTGTTTCTGGCTCCAGCTTGAGAACGCCCTGATGGCCCAAACTCAAAGGTGAGCGAAACAATCCAACTAAAAACGGGCGTGAAACACGTCCTGTCTAATGTTAGGCTATATCAGTCAGTGCTGTATCCAAAAAGAAAATATTATTGGCTTCAGAAAATCTCTTCGGTTTTCGAGTATGTTTGCTGCATTGTGGTGTAAAAACTCAGAGCTTTATGGTTTTAGGGAAATTGATAATATGATTTATTGCCCCTGGAGACAATCTGAAACATGTTCTCATTGGATGAGTGTCAGATTTTGTTTTCAGACAGGGCCCATTTGTTGTTGCTCAATTTGGTTCCAGGGCTTCTGGAGAGTGATGAATGAATGTATGGTTTGTGTAGTGTGCCTAGATTGTAGCTGTGGCTATTCTATATACATAATTTGTTTTGAGGACATGGAAAAGGGGTTTAGTACTGTGTATGACACTTCAATAAGTCATATCAATCAGTTTCATGAAACACCTATTCCGCTTTAGACACTAGCGTTTCAGCTTAACACCAGATAGAACCCCCATAGCTGCGTGGAATGTTATTAATTGAATGTATGATGAGTAATTAACTAATAATAAGCATGTCGTATTAATTTCAGGAAAGAAGTGATTACCGCTCCCGGTATCCAGGGACTCAAACTGGAGTTGTCATTAATCTGTATGCCACAACCTCTTGATTTACAGTTATTTCTTTAAAGGGGACATTTGTAACTTTGGACCTCGTTTTGGACTTTGTCCGCGCCGGTGGCAGTAAGAGTAATGGCATGCTTCATCTGGTTCACTGTATGCTACGGCGTGCTAGATTGACATGGCTGTCTGATAGTGCCTGGTCTGCATCAACATGGATTTGCTGTTGTTCTTTTGTGTCTCACTAGAATTGATGGTTGTAGATAAATTGCTATCATACCTGGAGATCATTTGGAAATGTGCGTTGGCAGTAACAAATGTAACATCCCGCCCAGTAACAATCACATCATCACATTCTGTCCTCGTGACTGACATGCATGCTGGGCATTGTAGTGTCCGTTCTTCCCACCTCCTGGTCAGATGCCTTGTGGCTCCCAGCAGCTCGTTGGAGGACCGAGGTGTAGATGTCCTCTTTTTCTATTCAACAGACTGAAAGAGGATGAAACATATTTGAAATATTAATTGAATCAAGGGGAACTCAATACCTTACCTGCAGTAAGAGTTTCCATTGGAGCCATGCATAGTTGGTATTCTTATTGCATCTAGATTGTAGTAATATAGAGAGACTTGGGAAGACTCACAGGGATTTATAATTCAACAAATGAGGGCCCCAGCCTTGTACATCTAAAGGTGAAAGACAATCACACATTCTCAGCATCTTTCAGAGCAAAGTTGGAGATAAAAATGAAAAACGACAAAACAATGAAATCCCCTTTATTGTACTACAGAGAGAAGCTCTTCAACAAGTTGGTTATGTTTTGAGGTTTGAAATAAAATTGACCTAATTAGCATAATGAAATGTCTTTCGTTGATGTGATATCGTCAGATATCCTGTATGTGCATTATCGTTAGCTGGATAACTTATTTTGCCTAATATTATGTATTCAGCGAACTGATGGTTGTTTCATCGTCAACACTTATCCTCAGCTTTAGAATAGTGTTGCCTGCAAGTCTATTTACCTGGGGGCTGGGGACTGTCACCTCAAATGACTCCGGCTGACTAGAAATACGACGGAATTGCTCTGGCAATGGTAAAGTTCGATTATTTTTTTTGCCATCATTATGATATTGTCAAATGCACCTGAAAGCTGCTAATGCTAACTAATTCAGGAATTTCATCTTATCTTCTAAGCTTTTTCCCCCACCATCATTTTAAGTCCATTTAGAGCTATTTGATTGAAATCCATTAATGTGTGAATTTTTGATTCTATACAACACAAATTCATAGTCATTGTGGTGCACTTATATTATAGATGTGAGCTGATTGTGATGTTATCTTTCTGGGCCTGCAATGTGCCCAATGATCTTTCTCTGTATTTGTCTGCAGCCTATAAAGGACAATAAAGGATGTATTCAAAACTTGGTTACCTGGTTTGCTCATGTATGACATTTCGAAGCTAAGGCAACTTCAGCACTTAAGAATCCACTGAAGTTCCTCCTGATATCTAGAAGACATGGTTTTTCTACCGTTTGCACTGGGCTCCGACTCCCGGTGATCCTAGCGTCCATTCCTTTCCAATCTATCCCCAGTGCCATCGTAATCACCTTTCCCATTTGCACTAATGTTTGTAAATGGGTCCCTTTGACTGGGTGGAATGGGTCGGGTATTTTTAGCGACGGTGTTGGACGGCAGTTTGGAGCGCCGCGCTCCGTGTTCTGGATAACTCTGTTCTCCGGTGCCTCCAGGGGACCCGTAGACCACAAGTACCTCGGAAGCACTGCTGTAACACTGGAGCCGATTGGACAATGGGCACTCTTGCTTCATTATTGGATAACCGTGCGAAGGGGGAGGCAGGGCCTTCGGACTGGTACCGAGCGGCGCCGAACCACTTGGTTTGGGCTTTTGGAACAATGCAGGGATTTGTTTGTTCGGACTTGATTTTCTTTTGCTGGTTCCTTGCGGTATATCACCTGAGCGATGCGTGACACTACCTCTGCGCCTTCCTGTTCTCCCTCAAGTCATCCGTATAGTCATAAAGTTAGATTGAAAAGCCCCCCACCCATGCTGGTGAATAGACTCTCTCTTTTCCTCCCCCTTAATCAACCCTCTTTATTTCTCCAATGCTTCTCGGTTTCTATCCTCCTTTTTTTCTACTTCAACCATTTGTATGGTCTTCTGACACCTTCTCTCAATCAGATTAACCTTTTTCTTCCTCCCCCTGCCACACACTGTCCTTGTTTCTCCCCCTCTGTCTTGGGTTCTTTTACTTTTCCCTTCTTTGTCCTTGTTTCTCTTCATCGGTCTTGTCAGTGTTCCAGAAATTAACTCTCTTGCCAAGACTGCTTGTGAGAGATAATGTCTTCTCCATGCACGGTTAACTCCCAATTACAGTCCCTGAAGTCTTGCCCCCGCTCTTTTTGCAACATAGGGAAATCAATACATCCTGATGGGTTCGCTAACCGAAAAGAGTCCCTTGAAAGTGGAAGAATTTAGTATATGCTACAATGAAGGCCTCCATGATAATAAAATGAGTTTTCATATGAGTTTTATACACTAGGTTGGCAAATAATTGGGACTTCAGTAATGGAAAAATCTGAGTAATTGTAGTGCAATGCTAGGAATACCCATGTCAATCTATGCAATAGTGCTTCATCAAGGCGTCGTGTGTAGTCCCGCAATATTTCAGAGAATCCTTTTAGTCTTGCATGTTTTAGGCTTGTGCTCAAAAACACCCTTTTTTAATGATTGAATGTAGCAATTTCTTTCAAGTCTTTAGATTCCTGCTGAATTTAATTCTGTAAAAATGAAAAAATGTTCAGGACAGAACGAGTAATGGTAGGAGGTGCAGAATGTGTGCCTTGTCGAATGGCACAACACTTTCATAGAGGCATGTGCTTCATATTCAGTGGAATCTGAATGTTCATACTTCATACATTTGTTCTCAAACAATGGCATGTGTACGTGCGTGTGCGTGCGTGCGTGCGTATAAACTGTCAGTGGGAGAGTAAGTTCATGAATGTTCACCGCTATGGCCGCTGCAACATCATTTCCTGTTACAGAGTACTGAGGTACCGCAAACTATTCAAACCCAGCGGATGAGAGGATGTAAATCTAATTTCTCAAAATGACAACCACCAGTATAAATTCTTGCAATTCCTTGTGTTGTCACCTGGTTCCTGATTTAGGCACCAAAGTAGCCTGTTGTTCAATGATAACCCGATAATCTCAGCGAATGTAAAAAAAGACATTGCAGCCTCATTTAAATTTACCGCAATCGGTTTAAAAACAGGCTGGCTCATGATTCCAGGCTGCTGTAAAATGGTAAAACCTGTAGACATGCTTATTTGTGGACAGTGACCAAAACATGATGAAGGTTTATTTTGGCTGATGTGACAGAATGCATGCAAAGCAGTGTGTATGACAGTGGCAAATGTGTAGGTTACCTTGACAGGGACTTTATGGCCCATTAATCTCTATGCAGGCATACAAAAGCGTACGATATGTAGGATGCCAGTTTTGGTCTGTTCGTTGCCATCGTATGTTGTCGCTCGCAGTCACAACCACTACCGTTTGAAATGCTGCACAGCAGTAATTGTATTCAGAGACTGTGTCAAATTCTGTCGTAGGTTTTTAGTTTCAGTGCTGTTTAATAGGGTGCCCGGTAAAAGGGAAACATGAGTGTAAGCATAGATCAGCAGGGACTGTTGTTTTGTAATTACATCCTCTGTTACCTTTGTAATTGTCGATCAGACATATTCTCACACACACACACACACGTCACTTTCCTCACTTTCCTCCTGCTATAGACACACGGCACGGAGAACTGTCGTTTAAAAAACAGCACAAGTACAGAATACAGAGTTGTGGTTGTCCCACTTAAGATTTATGCCCTACAAAAAACCGATTCATGCACCAACTGTAATTCAATCTGGAAAGTGTCTGCTCTGCTAAATGACTAAAATGCAAATGTAGAATAACCATTTCCGGAGTATTTCTACTCTATAATATAACCTCTGTACTGCCATCAGGGGCAGAAATCCCCATATGATTGACCATCTGCCTGTCTGGTATCTTCATATATTTTCCCTTGTATTTCAGCAGACACGTACTGTCCAAATGGTGCATCTCCTCTGGATGTTAGGCTGTTCAAATTAAGTTAGTTTTTGAATGTCAGTTATGTCATTCAGGATAAGATTGTGGGCATGTGTGATTGTCTCCTCGTCTATGTGTTTGTCTACCTGGGGTGTATGCTTCTGTTTTTGGACTCCTTGGGAATCGTGCGTGTTTGCGTGCGCGTGCGTGTTTGCGTGCGCGTGAGTGTTTGCGTGCGCGTACGTGTGTTTGCGTGCGCGTGCGTGTTTGCGTGCGCGTGCGTGTTTAAGACACCAAGTTAAGCCCAGTGGTCAACAGGTTGCAGAGTGACCGCTTCAAGACAAACAATCCTAGCCAGAAACCTGATCCGTCATTCTTCCCGCGCAGAACCTGTCACACGGGAAACCCAAGCACGTTCTCCGTGGTTTGTGTGGCAGACGTTCTGAAAAGCCCCGGCCATCACTTGCATGGCTCAGTGTGTCAACAACAAGCCTGGAGTACACAGGATCACACCTAGATCCTTCAGAGTCATGAAAAAGGTGGTGACTTACTATTTAATTGCGCAGTGACGTTTGTGATCGTGCGTGTGCGTGCGCGTGCGTGCACAGTCCGCTGGATATTCCACACAGCACTTTCACCGCTGCAAATGAATGAATTGAATTACAACGCAACACTGTGTAATGAGGTTTGGATGGTTCAGGATTTGTTCTGTTGCGAGCCGGGCCATCCGGAGTAGGTCAATCTGCCTGTGTTCCCTGTATACTGACAAACCAGCTGACCCTTGTTTCAGTTTACCATTAGATTCTAGTACGTGCAGTAACAAGAACAGATCACCCCTTCTCTCATACCTTGAGGGCCCCTGTGCTTTTCTTTCCGCCTCTCCGCTGTTCTTTCCACTTAAGACGGCTGTGATTAAGCTACGCCCTGAGGATATTCAGCTCGACACAGAACAGGTACTCATCTTGGTAAGAGCCTCTAGAGTGGCGCAGCGACACGGGACGTCTAATAATGTTCCCTGTCAACCTCAATGTTGTTCCTCCTCCATCGAATGAACGCGAGGGGGTGAGAGGCCGTTATCCGGGATGGTGCAGTGCAGTCCGAGGAGGTTTCTCCTGTTCATCCGCTCTGGCATTTGACAGAGCTGTCCGTTGTTATGGCTGAGGCACGATACTTTGTCTCTTGCTTTTCATCAGTGGTACAGTGCTGACAACGTACAGGATACGGGGCTGTGTGGCATGGCAGCGGAGCGAAACACACCTGGCAACACAGTGAACTACTGGAGGGTGTGCCAGGCACTGAACGGAAGAGGCTGTCATCCCGCTGAGTCTCATTAGGGCTGTGAATTAGCAGTGAATGGCCTAACTATACGATGCTTGTGTGCCAATATGATTATGTTGTGATTCTCAGTATTTTTACTCTTGCAATCGGATTTTTCATATGTGTTCTGGTGATCTCTGGTGATGGGCAGAAATAAATGGTTGTGGCAACCAGCAGGGATGGGCAACCTTGCTTTATGGCCTTAGGATTGAGAATTACTGCCCTAGACAGATGTGACACAGCACACCGTAGAGCCCTGCAAATGGGACTTCTTTAAGTCTCCTCGGTCTTCCATATTTAATTGTCATTGCAAAGGATTAGCAGAGCATAAGTCAAAATGGCACCTTGAATGAGACGTGCGTGTGTGTAGTATTTGCTTAAACAATATTTGTTTATGTCTGAGGCGATGAATAGGGTTGGGTGGTTTGACAGGAATTGGTTCATCCTGGTGTTATTGTGTTTCTGAATGGGAAAAGCATTTCATATTTCAGGCTACTGTCCGTGACACACGTTTGATTTTTCCGTGTCCAATTGACCGCTGCTCATCTGCACAAATTTGCCACATCACACTTGGCAGTCTTTTCACACCTGTAGGTGCAGAAGAAAACTGCAGAAGAAACTGCATCAAGAGTATCTTGCTGCAGTTTCAACACTGAGCAAGCAGCATGGCGTCCGGTTCTCACTTAACACACTGCCGTTAAAGGCAAATTAAAAATACATTTGAATAGAGCTCCAGCCGAGGGACTTCAATCTAAGTAGAACCTCAATAGTTTCATCCGCACTGGTGAACATTCCATTACCGTTCATGGTTTGGGGGTGGGTCCTGCTGTAGTGCTTGAATCACTGCAACAATACAACAGTTTCTCTGTTATTGAAGTTTCATGTCTGATACAGTTTGAATTACTGATTGGCTATTAGCCATGCTATATGAGACCATATAGCATGGCTGTGACATCACTTTTCACTCAATGAATAGAAATCTTAAATATTATAAATATAACTGAAGTGGTGGCTATAAATGGATACATTAGATTGTGCAAATGTACATTAGTGCGTCAGCACAGGAGAATATAACCATTGTTATATTCACCAGCTATTTAGTGAAAGCAAAGAAACCAGCAGTCACTTAATAACGTGCTCAATTATTTTCCTGGTGGATTAGTATAATCAGTTTTAGTGGATTAAACTGTATATGAGAGCTCTTATTGCCATTTGAAATAATGCTGTTTGACTCATAGCCATTGACTGGCTTTGCCTCCACTTGGAGTTTCTGTTGGAGTTTAAATTGAAATCCACCTCCTCCAGTTGGGCTGGGAGATGAGGTGAGCCAACAATGCCACAGGACGGTATGAGCACATCCAACTATGCTCTGAAACTACAGTCAAAGCAACGTAGCCTGAGAGGCGCTATAGAACAGTGCTGTCAACCCCTGTGGGGGATATTTCTACAAAATGCATATATAATCATGAAAATATTAATGTGCAATGTATAATCACGTAGTCTTATAATAAACATATGAATGTAGAATCCACACACGCAGAAAATGACTTCTGGGATAGGACCAATTACACATACAAATGATTTCTATGTTCATCATAATGTATGTACTTTATGTTAAGAGATAGTCATGAGCAAGCAATTACCATGAGCCCAGAGAGTGGCGTTTCTAAAGTTTACTGCCTTTGTATCCACTGTTGGGGTGTCCTGAATGTGGCCCATGAGCTGATCATAAAGCGTACTCTGTGATAAGAGATGTCCTGAGTGTGGCCCATGAGCTTAACATAACACTTTGTGGATAGTGATGGATTTGACCCAAGTGTGAACCAAGAGGAGGTTGTGAATAACTGTCGCAAATTACGAGCATTCAGGGAGGTAGAAGATGAGAGGCGCTCTCCACCCGGGAAGGTTGCCAACCAGATGAATAGTCAGATGGCGTGATGTGTGAAAGTTCTGTATAAAAGCCGGACTCAGAACATTGGGGGTGTATCTGCAGAAGGACCTGGCTTTAATGTCTGTCATTATTGTATGATTTTCATTAAAGTCTATTGGAATCACAAAGTCTGGAGTCGAAGTGCATTTGTTTTTTAGAAGAGTGGTTGATTTTCCCAAGACACCCGGAGGCGTTTTTATATAAGGAGCGTGGTTATCCACAGAAGGACTGTTGATAGGTTTCGATGGGGAGGTGGATCGTCTCCAGCTGAGTGATCAGGGATAGCAGAATGTGCAAGCGTTACATTGTGTCAACGTTAGTATGTCGGCTGTGTCAAACAAAAGGGAAACCACATTCACCGACCGGGGGGGAAGAAAGGGACTTTTTAATGAACGTTTAAATTCCTGTGACCCCTGAAGGACAGCGGTTGTACAGGACTAGCGTTATTACAGGTGCCCCTTTTCAAAATGATGTTTTTATAAAAGTATTCGCTGCTAACATGGATCGATTAACTGAAGAACAAAAATATAATTGAAGTTAAACGTTGTTTTGATTTGGGGAAATGTGTCCCACTTAGAATTTGCTGAGGATACGGGTTGGAAATTTGTGCAGAAGAATATAACCTTTGTTATATTCACCAGCTACACAGTGAAAGCAAAGAAACCAGCAGTCATATAATAACATGTATTCAAATATCCTCATTTAAAGCTAGACGTTTTGTTTCGCTTATCCTTAATGAATTCTTAACATCCAGAAAACATTGACCAATAATGTATTATAAATAACATGTACAGTAATATATCCCTTAATGGGAAACATTAAATGACAAAAAACAGCCTGATTAATATGTGGAATGTTATTTTACTACACTGTTGGTTTGTCTGTCTTCACACAGGTTTGTCTGAATGGGTGAGGATAATTTGACCCCCATTTTATATGTCCACTCCTCTGAGGAAGTGAATGGGCTTGTTGGTGTGAGATTAGGATGTCTCACTGAGTTGAGATGCCAGGCACCATCGCACTTCTACAGACTTCCAAAAGGCATGTTTTATTACTCTACATTATAAATTCACTTTATTGGAATCCCTTTAAGCAAGCTTCTGTGTTTTGTCAAGTAGCTACTGTTTTGAGAATGCAAAGATAATTAGAGAGTTCCATTATTACGTTTTTTCTATTGTCTCTAATATGGAGAGTTTGTTTCTGTTATTGCTCTTCCAGGTACATTTTGAGGTTAAATGGAGATTAAGGCTGGCTGTTACAAAATGACCCTGTTAACTCATCAGTCAAGGTTTGACAGCCATATGCAATAACTTGGTCACCCAATGCTAGACTATGTTTCCAAATGTTTTGCTTATGTTAAAATGGTCCACAAGTAAGTGCCTTTGTAACGATTCACAATTGTATCCCTACCGTCTTTAACCTTTCATCATTAAGACACAGCACGAAAAACAAATATTTCCAGAAGCATGTTGTTGTTCTTGGCTTATTGCCTGCTAAATTACAGTTTCTGTTTTAATGTAGGAAGCCATTAGATGTGAAAAATCGCTCATGCATTGTAAGCGGCTAAATCTCAAGCTGCTAGTGCCGCAATTAAGACACCAGTAATCCATGAGCACATTAATCTGACAAATTTTGGTATTGGATGTGTGCTATCTCTATGTAGTAAGGGTCGATGTTACATTTGTACTGCACAATAGCAAAACATATGGCTCACAGGCTGTTGCCTTGGCTAAAACATTAGAAAATAAACATCCCCTTGAGGGCTAGCGTCAGAAAATGAATTGAAACTCTCCCTGATGGACTGGGCAAAGAAAGTGTATTTTAAAGTCTGCGTCCCCTTAGACCCTTGAACTGTAGCCCTCGTTAACCATCCGCCAGAGCACCCGGTTCCTAATCGATAGTCAGCGTTGCGTTTCCTTGTACACGGTGAACAGATTGACGACGAGGATGCACTCAACACGTCACAAGGAGATCACATTTCCCAACAGCTTCTTCATGCTTCCTCCCTGAACGCTGTAGCCCTAGAGCTGAGTGGCGCCTGGACAAATTGCTCCTGAAGCGGGCCAGAGGCAATTTGAGTACAGAACTCGAACCGCAATTACCCGTTTGTCAACAAAGCGATTGGTCGGCTATACATGCCTAAAGAAAATGTCTAAAGGCAAAGAAGGCAACTGATGAAGGGCATGTTTCTCTGTCCAGGCATTGCTGATACATACCAGATTTTATAATGCCCACAAAATTACATTAGCTGTCAGCTGATGACACGCAGCCATAGGTGGACGCGTGCGACACCCGAGCAGGGGAATGCGACCGCAATTTAAGCATTATCACCGTCCATAAAAAGTCATTGGTTCGGTGTCCATAAGGCAATTCAGCGCCGGCACAACCGAATCTGATTGTTTGGTCAGTTGTCACACTTTATTAATCGAGACCGAGGATGTTTGGCCTGCTGTTAATATTTGTCTTAAAAAGAAATTCATTAAGATTCTCAGATCACATAGTCTAATATGTCTAAAATGGAACAATGATATACCGGATATTTTAACATGTTTTTTGGGGGGGGGATTAAAAGCTGTATAGCTTACAACGTGAGAGCCGACGTGTAGAACATTGTATTAATAGTAGGCTAATGAATTGAATATCAAAAGATGGTATTTGGAGGAATCGACAATTATCCTTGTAGCCTTGGTCTTCCACCGCTACACAGGCAGCTCACGTCTTAGTCTCTTTCATTCCCCTCCACAAGTTTTATGGCCCTGCATTGGCGTAATAACCCATGGTAATGCTCTACTTTGCAAGTCAGAGAACTTCATCTGCAAGACATAATAGGCAATCTTAGTGAAGGATGCGTGGGGAGATGGGGGTGATTTATGTGTGTTTTGGACACAAAGATAAAAGGTTTTGAAGGTTCTGTGTGTTTTGTGTGTGTTTAGAGAGCACTGTGCCTCAGTGCTCTCTAGTGACTCCTGGTAGGATTGGTGTGTGTAACCTCCAGTGTGGTTGTTGGCTGGTCACTGCTTCCACCTCCAAGTGCATTGGTTCTGGCAGGTACTTCCTGTTTGAGCAAGCAGTGTGATAAGAAGCAGAATGGTTAGGCATGATGGTTCAAATGTTGGGAGTGGCTGAGATTAGGCTAAGCCGTAAACGTGAATTGGAGTTTTCAACATTACGATACATTTCCTGAGACACGTTGAAGAGCTGATAAACAACAACAAAAATCGCAGATTTTTTTGTTCATATTATTTCGAGTGCCAGTAATTCTGGGGGGCATTGTAGGTCTGGTTTGTGGATTTCTGTTCTTTTCAAAATTCACTGTCTCCATTTTGACAATACACTGACAGACTTTGAGGTTTAAATTGATAATTTAAGTGGCTGTCATGAAGACAAATTGGCCAAATTCTGTGACTGCTGGCCATTTTCAATAAGTTAATCTTGTGCTTCAGCAACAAAAGTTCTGGCCTCACAGGCGCAAAATCCTCCTCGGGGAGTTTCCAGACTCTGAGCCAACTAGTCCACGCTCAAACATCTTGGTGCTCAAATGATAGCTCAGTGTAGTGTCTCCTGGGAGGCCCTGACTGATGATTTCCTTGAAGGTTTTTTCCACAGATAGCCTAAACATTGACATCTAAGATATCCCTAATCAACGATCTCGACAAAAAGCAGTCTAGCGTTCAAACAAATATTACAGCATTTGTTGGGAAACCCTTGCTTTCCTCGGGAGCAGCGAGGGAGAGGGGACCTTGGTGCTGGCTGATGATGCTGACCAAGCTTCATCCTGATGGATGGCACTGCACAGAAGTCACAAGGCGAGTCAATGACGAATCAGAACTCTTTAACCTCTGCGCGGGTGTGCACGTGCGCGCCTGCGTGTGGGCACAAGAGACTAAAGCAGGGGGTGACCGACAGCATGTGAAGGTACTCGATTAGGTCCTTAATGCGGGCATCGGTTGAGCATCCAGTGTTGATATCTGGCCTGTAGCAATTTCACTACACTTACGAAAAAGTATTAATGAACCATGGTCAGCTGACATTAAAGCAATTAACAATAGAACCACAGTAAGTGGCGTCCATATAAACGATTCCTTTGCCCTTTCGAAACATACTGCCACTACTAACTGGTAGCTTTGCTTTCCGTAGGGAGCCTTTAGCTTATTGTTAAATTGAGCGGAATTGTCCCGACAAATTACCCAATTGAAACAGAGCATTGACTTAACTGTTAATGTATGCGATGCATAATTCAGGTATTGCACATATATCTGCCGGTGAAGTTGGACTCATGCATTGTTTATAATGGCCAATCTCCTTGGCTGTTTATCCTAGCCCTGTGTCTATACGCCGTGTGACAGGATTCTGCCCTAAACATGCAGTATGTCATATTTTTTTCTCTAGGGCATATTGCCAAAAGCCTTACGTTGAGAAATTAAGCCCCAGAAAATGTTAAATGGTTGCATTCATAGAACTTTTGATGTGGCCTTTCGGTAGTCTAAATGTTTTTCTTGGTCTCAAATCGATGTGTTTTGTCTGGTTCGTGGAGCTGGTGGATTTGGGCAGAGCCAGAACGCCTCGGTAAAATGGCAATATTTGTCTTTGGCTTTGATGTCTGAATGATTAGTGATTATAATCTGATAGTGCCCTATTAGCTATTAGCCTTAATTATTTCCACATCATTTGGTATGCTGTAGTTCTGCAGTGCCTTTTATTTTCTCCAACTTCCCCCACATCACATGTTGATCTCAATCTCAACTGTGTTGTTTAGCACACACTAACTTGGTTTGTAGCCTTGCCTTCCACTTTGTTAGGCTGTCTAGTTGTGGAACTAGTTGTTCACAAACTGTGAAACACATGCACGGACAAACACGTGCACACGCCCACACACATGTACAGAAAAAAAACATTGCCTCTACAGGGAGCCAATGACTAGGAGCTCACAGAAAGAAAACACACAGTGACAGTATAAAAGCACTGCTGACCACTGTCAGTGCATGGACTTTACTTGAGAAGCTCAGATACTGTAGAAAATAACCAGCCAGGAGAGAGTGAATTTGGTTTGGAATCTGACAAACGGACATAAGTAATGTTCTGTAAATAGCGCCAGATGAATATCCCCATGACAACATGACATGACTGATGACACTGCCCACCTGGGCTCTCGCCTGTTTGCAGATATGAAATATATAGTAAAGGAAACTCTGCTGTTGAGAGTATTCATTGGTTTCCCTCCTGAAGCTCTACACCTTGCCCTCTGTATTTTGTATGAAGGAGCACCTCCAATAAGATGGACTTTTAGTATGTGGCTGCAATCTCAAAATCTCTGAGCACTTCGTTGCATAACAGAAAACCTGAAAAAAGAAACTATTTTCAAGAACCATCTCTAGAGCCAAAGGGGATATCAGTGTGGGGAATGTATTCATATGCCGGCTAACCCCTCCGTGAAATGCAATTGTGTTAAACTTTTGTGCTGTGTTAAACATATTGGATTTCACTGTACAGTACTACAGCATGTCTGCAGGGAGTAGGAGTGTGAAAACCACGTGTTTCCCTTTGAGATTGAGACTGGTGTTTAACACAAATGACTGTAAATTGTTTCCTGCTAGGGCACTGGTAGTTAACTTAGTTTTTATTGCATGTTCCCAAATTTCTCTGAATGTTTTATTGAAATGCTGCTGGGGTGTTTTTGGTCTCGTTTTCACTTGCCTATACTTAGAAATCAAATCTCAGTAAAATTATTCTATATGCTGTACAGGCTTTGATTTATACAACATATTTAGAAATGTCACTGGGCCAAACCCATTCCATATATTTTGATACATTTGCTGGCGATAAATGTGCATCTTAGAGATTAGATTTTTAGTTCAGAGTAAACACTAAGTGTAAAAATGTGTAAAATCTAACCAATAGCACGACAGCAGTAAATGCGGTCACATGGTCATTTCGGTGTGTAAACGGCTAAGTGAACCAACATATCAGGGAAATGTCAACGTGCTGTCCTGTACATGCTGGGTTCTGTGATGGCATTCGGCAGCGTGTCTGTGGCTTCGTGAGGTCAGAATGGCCACTGGTGGGGATTGTGCTAACTACAGATGGACTGGAGCAGATGCTGCTCGGGTGGGCGCCAAACTAGTCTTTCTGCCTGGCCTGTGTCCCTGCCACACTGTCCCACTTAACCAGCGGGCCTTGGTGGGAGAATGACGACCGATACATTGCTTGGGATAACGTAGTCGTGACCTTGAACATGTCTGACACAGGAATAGTGGCTAATGTCAACCACTGCTTACTCCCCATGGACTAGACTTGACCTTCGTTAAACACAGGTAAATGATAAAAACGTCCTTCTCAATGGCACTGACTGATCCACAATGCCCTCCACCTTAATACTGCATTTTAGCATATGGGTTTGTGAAGTAACCTGTGGCCCGTAGGGGTTCTATTGTAATTCACCCCTCCAAGACGATAATGTACTGTACTTCCCTTTGAAAGGGAACAAGGCACTTTAATTGGACCGTGGTTCTGTGATTGATGCAACGTGTTAGGTTTTTCTGGGCCTTGTGTTCTATTCAGTGACGTTACCATCTGGAGAAGTGTGTTTCTGCCGTCTCTTGTGTGGCACAAAAATCTGAGAGAAAAACAAGAGGACATTGCAAAATTGTCTTTCTTTTTTTCCCTCTTTCTCTCCGTCTGCCTCTTTTACACGCGAGCCCTGAAATCTGTCAGCTCTGTTCCATGACAACCAAACATTGTCCTGACCCGCGCCCGCACTCCGCTCCTGCTGCATTCTCAGAAGGCCTCTGTCGTAATTGATCCTTAATTAGAAACAGCAGGTCGGAGACTTGTTTGGAAACGGACATCTGCGCCTTGGCATACCGGGGACCAGTCTGTCCTCACCAACTGCTGCTCAGGATAGCGTTCTGACTTACTGGGTTGCTCATGTTAATGTAATCTACTGATTCTAGATTAGGTTAACCCCACGCTCGCTTGCCACTGCTGACCGTGCCAAGCTCCGGCAAGGCAGCCAAGTAGTCCCTGGATCAGTTGACGCCACTGAGTTGGGTAAGGTAGAGCAGAGGGGGATTGACCGAAGGACCTGCAGTGCCTGCGGGAAGTGTTCACTTGGCTGTCTCTGTGTTTTGTTGTGTTATTGATTTAATGGGGCCGTATGTATTTGTACTGCACTACTGGCCCAAATACAAGTATCAGTGACCAGAGGACATCTGCAGGCAAAGTTGTAAGTTATGCTTGAAAAAAAGTTACTTTTTTTTTGGTCCGAGTGCCTGAATGATTGCCAATTTAAACTTTGTTGCCGGTCTGTCTACCAGTTTGCATTGACTTGTAGTCTCGTCATACTCTGTTCAAAGACTACTCAGTTCAAGTACTACCCCTACACCCCCTAAACCAACTTGAACTAGCTAATTATATTCCGGTCTCGTTGTGTTGCTGTTAAAACAATTGCGTTGCTGTTTAAATTCAGTCTTGTAAACCTTAGAGGCAGGATTCTACATGTACATTGTTTTATTTCTAATTGATAAAATATATTATTTTTGCCACCAATCTACAATACCATATAATGAAAAGTCAAAGCAAGTTTTTCTGTTTGCATTGAATGTACAAAAGTGTTCAGACCCTCCAAATTAAACTCTGATGCATCATGTGTACTTTGATCATCCTATAGGTGACTCTAGATCCTAGCTTGAGTTCACCTGTGGAAAAATCAAGTGATTGGACATTCAATTGAAAAATTGCAAATGCTTTGAAATGTCCAAGGAGCACATTGGGCTCATCGTTTTGAAAGTCAACAAACCGTTTCTGCAGCACTCCAATAATCCGGGTTTTATGGCAGAGTGGACGGGTTGACTCCACTAATGAGTAAAATACCGCCCTGAAGGACATTGGGAGTGTGAGGAAATGTTCTCTGGTCTGATAAGAGACAAATCGAGACACTGACAAAGTGGCTTTGGGACTAGTCTGTGAATGTCCTTGAGTGGCCCAGTCAGTATGGACTAGAACTCGAACATCTTTGGGGAGACCTGAAGATTCCAATTCACAGACACTCACTATTCTATCTGCAAACGCTTGAGATGATCTGCAAGGAAGAATGGGAGAAACTGCCAAAATGCAGGGGTGAAAAGCTGATGGAGGCATAACCAAAAAGACTTGAAGCTGTAATCACTGCTAAACATAGAAAAATAGGCTATGGAGTACTGAGTAAGGGACAGAATACTTATGTACATGAGATTTGATGTTTTGGCTCAAATATCTAGAAATATTTTTACTTTGTCTTTGTGTAGATTGATGGGAAATACATTAATTTAGTAAATTCTCTGTTGGAAGACCATGTACCTCAATAAAAGGAGACATAAATAGGAGAAAGTGAGGTCTCAGTACTTTCTGAAGTCACTGTATATTTAAGTAGGCACCCCTGCCACAAGGACTCATGGTTTCTAATCTGTTTCTGTGTGATAAGAATACATCATGTCTGTTAAATCTTTTGGGAAATATGCCATTTCTTGGAATTCTACGGTCCCTCTATGTGCTCGCTGGCTAGTTCCTGCATGTTCCTTAATTTAACTTAATTGAGTTAAACCTCATTATATTGCTGAACACGCTAAATGAGTATCTCCGAGGCACTTTCACTACACTTCCTTTTACCTAAGGACTGATCTGCTTGGAGTTTGCAAATCCAGTAGATAAAGCTACACTGGTGTCCAACTATCCTCAAAGTCACTCATTTGCATTGCTGCTGCTGCTACGTTCAGTATTTTTGCCAATTGGCCCAGGCATAAAACACCATTGAGAATGTACTCGGCTGTGCAGCATTTATAGCTGGTTAAATTTGTATCTGGAGCCAAAGTTTAATGTTACAAAAATAAAGCCAAGACTCTAGGTCTGTAGTTTTTAAGGGAGACTGATCTGTTCTTGTTGTTATGAAAACCCTTTTACTTAGTCACTGTCTTATTTGCCGTTTCTATTTAGTCTCGATCCATCTGTATCCCTCAACTAAGTGTTGAAGGCTAAAACAAGTTATCCTTTTTTGTCTGAGGCGAAAACCTATAGACATGACCTTATGTATGGTTACATTTACATTTGAAGCATTTGTCCAGAGACAATTGCAGTTTGTGTAGCCCCTTAAGAGCATTTTATTCCATCACAGGTCCATGACAGTAACGGTAACGGTGGTTGTGTAATTAGGTTTATTAAAAGTGTCTGACACATTTTGGGACAATTGGTCTTACTGGAAATTAGTGATGGCCATTTGAGGCTTCGCTACCGTTCGTCTTGGAGCAGGATATTATGCTAGGAGCGCTAACTCAGATTTTCTTTTTCTAATTAAAATGCGTCATTGAAATATATAAGGAAATATAGTTGACAATTTAGTCTGACTATTTTTTTAATGTCCTTCCCAATGTTATTCTTGTCTGTTCTTTTTCACAGACTTGAATGTTAACTTTATTGCCTTATAAATTTAAATTCTGGCTTTTATTGTGATAAAGAAAATCAGAGTTCTGCCAACATAATATCCTGCTGCTTGAATAACAAATTAATCTTCAAATGGCCATCACTACAAGTAGTGATAAATTTGACTTCCTGTTATTTAGTATGGTCATTCTCTTCTGGAAGCCTGTAACTCCCTCTGCTGTCCAAAGGTTAGTACTACACCCCGTTGGTGTTACTTTATTATTTTCCCCATGGCCTTTTTTTATGTCAACAAAAGTTTAGTTTAAAGCAGTGTAAACCCTTTCCTGGGTGACCCCCCCCCCCCCCCCCCCCCCCCCCCCCCCAGCCATTCCATCGATTAGATGTATCCCAGAGCTAGCACACCTGATTCATCTTTTTATCTAATTAACAAGCCCTTACCTGTTGAATCAGAATTTTCTTTAATTGTGTTTTTGATCATGGTTCAAACCGTAAAATGGGCCAGTTGAAACATTCATTTTACTTAGTGCCCTAAGAAAAGTATGATTGGGAATTTGAATTGCTTCTTACACAACTCATGCTATTTGTGTTACAGCTACAGTGTACGGTGGCCTAAACAAAACTAGAGGGGATTAAAATCCTGAAAGTCTGTCCACACTTAGTTCCTAAGCAGATATCCATCAATTGGTATCAAGTATCACCTCATTCTCACTCCCGGGCAACGTACCAGCGCTGTTGGATGGTTATCTTAACTCCTACTTTTATTCGTCACTCAGTGTGGGCTTGGGTTTGGTTGACACAATGTTCCTTAACACTTCATGTTAGGATACAAAATGACAAAATTAGTTTAAATTTGGAAATGCCACTCCATTTGGAGCCACACCCCCAAAGTATTTCAAAGTTCAAATCAATAAATGACATTCTTCACTCAACAAGGTCACTCCCATAGAATTATATGGTCCTTTTGCCCTACTTGCATTTATGTCAAAATTGAACAATACTTTACAAAGATCTTTGAAAGGACTCAAATATGCGTAGGCACTCACCCATTCATTACCGATAATACAAAAGATGAAGAGTGGAGTCATCATTGAAAAGGGCTAGGCCAAGAGGTTGCATAGACCAATATAACTAATCTCATTTAAGTCATTGCTTTGTAGTGTATTTAACAATGTCCAGTATCTGAGAAGTTTATTACAAGTACCTGAATAATGTCTTTGCTTATTATAACAGCTGATTTCCCCACATTGACAATTTTACCTTGGCTTTGAGCCAGGCATTTGCACCAAAAGAAAAAGTCCCAACCTACTTCTCTCCACTCGGCACTGGTGTAAAACAATGCAGCATGGGGATGTAGCTGCTTTTATTGATTACTCTACAAAGAAAGCACTTGTCCCCCCTCTCCAGAGTCAACATGACGCTGATTGCTTGAAGGCCCAAATTAGCTCCATGATGACAGTGGAAGGGCCATAGTTTAATCCAAGAGTCAGACCGGTCATTGAGTGTCATCAAATGAGGCAGTTGTCAGTTATGTGCTTGTACACTGGATATGGTCATAAGGGTGAGGATGGATCTTTATGGGTGATTCTGACTGTCGTCTGTGCAGTAACCTTACCTTGACTCACCACCTACCTTAATCGGACGTGCAGGGGAAAGATGAATAAAAAATCTCTTGAAGCAGTGCTTTTCCCACATTGTGTACATTTAGTGTGAGTCTGTGTTGAGGATTTTTTAAAATCTTTTTACAAAGGTAATCCAGCTAAAGAGGTAGCTTTAGACAGATTACATTATCCTGATTTTGAGATGATTTCTCAGAAAATTATTTGATTGGAATATTCTCTTACAGATACCACAATATACGCACTTGATACCACAATATCAAGTGCAGTAAGTATAATGTAAGTATAATATAATTTTGCCTTTATTTATAAATGGAAATTAAGCTGAGACGAAGGTCAATTTTTCAGTTAAGTCTTGTGTCACAGCGATTTATAGTGCCTTTGGAAAACATTCAGATGCCTCTACTTTGTCCAAATTTTATGTTGTAGACTTCAAAGTGTGTGCCAATTAATTGAAAAAAATATCTCATGTATATAAGTATAAGGAACCTTTATCAAATACTTTGTAGATGCACATTTGGCAGCCATCACAGCTTCTAGTCTTCTCGGTTATGCCTCTACCAAATTTCCACACTTGGATTTTGGCAGTTTCTCATTCTTATCGTCCCAGCACTGTCAAATGTAATGGATAGCGTCTGTGAACGGAGATCTTCAGGTTGCCCACAGATGTTCATTGTGATTCAAAACAAGGCTTTGGCTGTGCAACACTCAAGGTAATTCTCTGACTTGTCTCAAAGCCACTCCAGCATTTTCTAGGCTGTCTACTTCAGGTTGTTGCTTTGCTGAAAGATGCGTCTTGGTCCCAGTCTGAGATCCTGTGTGCTCTGGATCCGATTTTCTTCAAATACTTCCGGGTATATTGCTCAGTTGTTCCATCCCTCAATCCTGACTGATCCGAATTTTTGCCACTGTGAATCGGCCCCATGGCATGATGCTCCTGCCACCATGCTTCACCATAGGGGTGGTATTAGCCAGGCGATGAGATGTACCTCGTTTTGATCAGATGGAGCGCTTGGCATTCAGTCTTATTAGTTTGACCAGAAAATCCTTCTTCTCAGCATTGCAAATGCCTCGACAGAACTCTGTCAGAGGTCTATGGAGAGTTCCATGTAATTTTTTACCACCTTCCCATCATGAACATCTGAAACGAAACATGATTAATCCTGCTGCCTTATCCAAGTCCTCTTTATATCCCAGCCACATGCTGGACATTAGCCCACCTTTGGTGTGACAGACTGTTTCAAAGCATAGGACCACATACTAAGAGGCCCTAACACGCCACTGGGCAAACATGCCTTGAGGCATGCAAACACGTGTGCACAATATAAATGTTTAATGTAAATACTGTTATTTGTATTCATAGTTGGTAGTTGTTTTTTGTTATTTTTATTTGAGTGTTTCTTCTGGCATGTACTAGTGGGTGAGATTTTTTTTGTTTATCCTGTTCATATTGCTTTATATATTGTATCTTGATTAAGATCTTTGTAAACAGGACACGGAGAGGTTTTGAAACCCGTGGATACTTTTTGATCATTTTTGGAGCCTTCGCGCTGTACTTCTGATTTGTTCATCTTCCCCACTGTCTTATTGTTGCATTTCCTGCACATTGAGGTTATAGAGAGTAGGAAAGTGACCATGAAAATAGTTTAACATGTAAACAACGCAGGTCTTTTTTGTATTAAACGACAGCTAACAGGTCTGATCATAAGGAAATGCCAATTACCTAATGCAACAACTGCATTGTAACGTTACTAGGAAAATAGCAATGTTTTAGCAACTGTGTTATAGCTATAAATCAAGAGAAACATGGGATCAGCTGTGAACATCTTTTAGGATCTATTCATGGTACTGGGAAGTTAGAAGCCATATGTTGTTCTGAGCAATAGGAGCTGTCTGTAGTTCTGAACAGTTTGAAGATGTTAGCTGTCTCAAGCAGTTGGCAGCTGTCTATGGTTCTGAACAGTTGGGAGAGATCTGCGGTTATTTTGAGGTTTTGCCTTTTAATGATTTAGCTGATTTCTCGTCACTTGATGTAGTGTCTTCTTTAGATGTTTTATGTAATAGATTAATAATCCCTACTGAAACCAATGCTTTGAACAGCACCACTGGAGGTGGCAAAAAGCAGTATAAAAGATACCGTAACCCTATTTCCTACCACTCAGAACTGGACAGAGTGGTTCTTGTAATTAACTTGTCAAGCGGGTGTACTAGGCCCCAATAGCTCAGACTCGGACTCCTTGAGTAAAATCTAATTACAATATAGATCTCGGGCAGCGTGTGACACAAAGGGCCATTGACCTTCACTATGCTGATGATGACACACTGTCAGCTAGATTTCGATGTAAGCCGCCTACATCGTGTTGTCAATGGCCAGCCACAAACAGCCCCTTCCACCTAACTGTTATCCATGGGAGAACAGCAGTGGGCACACCGAAAAGACGGGAAGGGGAATAATTGAGTTGGACCATTGGCGCTTGATTGATGCCGGTTGCCCTATAAAATGGACTGCCGACGTGGAAGTTCCTTGAGAAGACGCTTAGGGGTTCTGCCAGGGTGGCAGTGGGAGCGAAAACGTTTTTCCTTTGTCAGGTTTTGTTTGTGCGGTTGAGTGCCAGTGATATTTTTAGAAACAAGACCATGTCTCTCGAAAAAGAAACAGGCCAGTGTTCTAGAGACCTTCAGAATCATCTGGTTCCTCCACATTTCTGACAATCCTGTCCAACATAAATAAGCTCGTAAATGTCCTTACAAAACTTGAAATTACATTTTTTAAGGTTGTCTGGGTTAGGTTTAGTAAAGGCTTTGATCTGGTAGAGGGAGTTTGAATGTGTAGCCTAGAAAAACATTCAACAATGAATTGAAATTCAGTTTGCAGACACTCATCATTCCCTGTCCAACCTCTTAATGCAAGGTGCGTTATGCTCTTTGCATATCAATGAATTTGATAGGAATACAATTTTCATTTTATTGTTTTAGTGGCATCTTAAATTACATGCTGTTCCCAAGTTTTCTGAATGTTTATAGGTTATCCTAATTTAGTAATTAAGGTGTGAAAGTTAAAGATGGTAACATTATACCCCAGAGACATTTAGGGTCCTGTGTAGCTCAGTTGGTACAGCATGGTTTTTACAATGTCAGGATTGTGGGTTTGAGTTTTAAGTGGGTCAGTATGAAAATGTACACGCTCCGGATAAGGTGCCTGTTTAATGACATTTTTTCTGTTATTTGTTTTTGCTGTTGCATTTAGAAGTTGATATGGTCAGTTGAGTTTAAATGTCAATGATGTACCAGCAAGATTCCTGCTGTTTACAGGGATTGGTCTGTGCCTTTTTATTTACTGTATATGATTGAAATAATACCCACATTGTATATATGAGCATTATTTGTCTTAACCAATTGTATTACAAAACAAAAACCTCAGATTCTGTTTGTAGACATCTAATGTATAGATCTGAGATCTTTTACAGAGATGAACATGAAGTTGAATGGTATAGTGGGTTTGGCAATGTATTTAAATGACTTGCTTCCGACAAGGGAGGCCTCAAGCACATTCTGAAGTTGATATGAGTAGGACTTGCAGAGTGATCCAAATAGGAGATTAGGGGTTGACTAATAATTGCATACAGGGATAACGTTTTGCTCAGAATATTTAGATTTGTCCTAAATGTAGCATGTTTACCAGTTCACTGAGACAACTTTTACTTCTGGCAACCTCTTAAAAACTATTTATTTGCTGAAATAATTAAATTAAAGTTGTTTTAGGTCATTTGTTACTTTCCAGAGCTTTGAAACTCCCAGAATTATCTTGATAAAATTTTCTATGAAAGGGGTCTTGCTGTGACCCTGGGCTGAACATGTAATTAACAGATCATAGGGCTCTATGTTGATCTGTGAAAGAGATCTTGGTTTGATCTGAAGATAACCTTGTATCTGTTCTTTATTCTGTAAGTATATCGCCCATTTGTCTTGAAAGGATCATTTACAATGGACATTTAGTGCCCTAGGAGGTAGGGTGACTCCTTAGGAAAGGGTGGTTGACTTGAGCACAGATTCCTATTTACCTTGGGTAAGACCTGTAGTATTTGACTGGGACGGTTGCATCCTGAATGTGCTGTATCAATAACGTTTCAGTTTTGAACTTCTCTTCAGTTCCATCACAATCACAAAGATTCCAGGTTGGTAGGCGGGCAGGTTAGGACGTGGGTCAAAGCTGTAGAGCAATGTTCCTACCACCTTTTGACATTTGTCACCCATGTAAGATGTACGGGTAGCAGGGAAGATCCTATGTTGCTTAGACTTTTGAGTAATGTCACATTGAGTTGAACAGTTATGTACTCCAGGCAAAACTCTTAGTTTGACAGCCATTTTAGGGCTCAGTTCTTCCGCACCCCTTTTACCTTGAAATACTTTGTGTGTGATATTGACAGCAGACACATTTGCTTGGTGTTGGGTACATTTTAAAGCACCTGTGAAACATAGCAGGCCTAGCATTTCGAATGCAAAGTGGTTTTTTCAACATGGTCTGTAATTTCCAGATATCTTATGAAGAATTCATTTTCAGGGAGGTCATAGTTTTCCCTCAGTTGATCAAATGGGGCAATGGTTCCCTCTAGATATGCGTCTCCAATGGTGTTTATGTCCCCACCCAACGATCAAAGGTTGGAAGATGCATGGAGGAGCTTCGCAGTCATTTTTCTTCCACCGGTTCTTGCAGAATAATTTGACAGGCACAAGATTGTTCATAAAAACAGTGGTTGGAAATGTGGTTACTGTCACAGATATAAAATGGGGATCCCACTCCCTTCACCGCAAGCGGCTATAGATAAAGGATTCACGTTCACTCATTGCAAGCAACTAATCCTCCCTTTCTTCCCCTGTGTGAAGCTGCACATGTTGAAAGAGTGGCGTTTCACGGCAAGCTGCTGGCTCCTGCTCAGAAAGCTAAATGAATCTAGGTGGTACAGAGGAGCCCAGGCAGCAGTATCCTAGTTAGAAGCGCCCACTTCAATGGGAAAAGGAGGAGGGCCGAAATTCAAAACTGGTAGCACGTGCACTCAACTCCCACTTTACACTCTTGTTGCATGCTGAGTCCGGCGAGCCTGGCTGAACGAAGCAAATGCTCGGAAAACTCTGAACGGTGACTCAGTTGTAGTTGAAGCTCATCAGCTCCGCTCTACATGCCAGCCAGCAAAGTGTAAAGCTGTAGCCTTGTGAAAAGCAGCAGCGGCAAAGGACTTCTGAATCACTGAGCAAGACTGGGAAAGGGCAACATGGGTGCTTTGATGGTTATCTTTTCTCTTCAGAAAGATCAGAGGCGCAAGAGGACAGGTAGGCCATGGCGGAGTTATATTGTTGTTGTTGTTGTTGTTTCTAAGGTGGAGGAAAGAGGGATGCTCTTTGTTTTTTTGTTTTCTCTGTAACATGTTTTCTCTGGAACATTTAAGATTAAAGTCCCCTATAGACATTATCAGTAATGTTTTGCCGGATGTGAATGATAATCCTGTATGATGTAATGTGCCAGACCACCAGTCCATGAAATTGACTCAATAATATTTAGAGTTTTTGGATATAGTAGTTTGGCCAGTTGAGGACCGATAATCAAGGATTGATGTAACCTGTGATGGACTGATTATAGACTTAACGATTGATTGTATTAGAACATAACATAGATCTCTCTCGAGCCCATTTCAGCTGTTTGACCCAATCTGAACCCTGTTTCTAAACAATGTTGTTGTGAGCAAACATTATTGTTAAAAAACATGGAATTTCACATTTTCTCATGGTTGGTAAATTCACAGCTGTTCACAGAGAATGTGGTGGGTTGTGTCTGTGGATGGTTGATGTTTGATTCCCAGGTTGCAAATTAAAAACCAAGTCCAATGAAACTTAATTTAAGCACAGTAAATAAAGGCTTCAGCAAAAGGTGGTAGAGGTTGTGACTGGAAATATTGCTGGTGCTGCTGTTAGTGGTTTTATTTAGTGGTTTTGTTCTCTATGGGACAATGAATGAATCATCTTATCATAAGTCATATTTCACTGATGCATTGTAGCACCGGTTGAAAGTGAAATTAACGGGCAGGGGGGCCTGGTTATATCTCTTAGGCAATAGATCAGTTTGGACAGCTCTTTGCTCAGTAAGCAATTTTCAGCACCCAGAAGAGAGCACACAACTTGGCCAAAATGCCATATTGTATTCAGTGGATATAATAAGTAATCCCCTTGGATTTTTTTTTATCCAATTTTGTTGGTATGAGGTGGGATGAAAATTAACAAAATCTCTCTATCACATGTTTCTCTATAGTCCCTCAGTCAATCAGAAATATATATTTTTTAATTATAGAGAATATATTTTTTCTAAACTTGCATTCGGCATGCTGCTAAGCGCTGCAGTAATATGGGGGAACAAACAAGGTATGTATTTTGGGCCTAAATGCAGAGATGTATGTTTGTAATGAATCTAACGAAACATGTTGACTATCAGACTTGTCCACTCAGGAACATTGGTAGGCCCAAGTTTCCCTGCAGTTTTGACGTAAATCTGCTTGACCATATACATGGCAATTACTTGAAATAGTATCCTAATTCTATCCACTAGGACATTTTATGAAACGCAAAACATGGTGGCCTACTGAATGAGTACTCACTGTGCTCAGCGTTGCAATGGGCTATTTAGTCATTCCATTCTGTATTACCTAGTGTTTCCTATAAAGACCCCATGGTCATGTGTCCATGTGTATGCATATGCATATGCATGAGATTTGAAGTTGAGTGTTCAGTCCTGAGTTTTGGCTCCTGGGACCGTCATTGATGAATTGGGACGACTCATTGGTAAACACGCAGCCTGGAAGCCCAAAGTGCCACTCCACTACCCACTCTAATGCCTCGCATTAATTACCAAAGCTGCTCTTAACCATGTGAAGAGACACTGTTTTAGTTAACGCCCTGCCGAACATACACTCCAACTCCTCTTTGCTCCATTCAGAACCCCTCTCAGTGGGTTTGGAGGAGCAGAGTCGTGATGGTGTGAGCCAGCCCTGGTGGTTCAATAAAATTGGTTGGTCCGTGCAGATGATACGTCTGTGTCTCAGTCTGTATGCTATTCTCTTGGTCACAGACTATGGCTGTCTTCAGTGTGTGTCTGTGAGTGGATTTTGATCTACGGATCAAAAGCCAAGGTGAAACGATGCGACAGGGTAGTTATGGTGGTTTCATTGATTGTAGGTCTAAGTTAGAGTGGTGGGTTTGTTAGTGGGGTTGGCATATACAGAGGGGAGAACAAGTATTTGATACACTGCTGATTTTGCAGGTTTTCCTACTTAC